>JAMAHF010000090.1:0-147563 GCA_023627405.1 Penicillium sp. S1316
CCGGCGCCCCCCCGCGCTTTGCTCAGAGGTAGCTAGGTAAATAGGTGTGTACGCGAGCCGCTTGCTTTAGTACAGTGATAAAAGATAGAACGTAGCTCAGCAGCCGGTTTGGTGTACATACTGAAAAGTCAATCTGTCTGCGCCGCAATTACAGGATGCTTTTTGATTCCGTGGCGTTCGTTTCCCGTTTATTTTAATGGGTTAGCCAGGATGTTGATGGAGTTAGCCGTAGCTAACAATCAGACTCTTGAGATATGTCTCTGTCTTCGGGCGAGACCCAGTGCGATTGCTTGGGGTCCAGTGCCACAGTGGCGGCGGGTCTCGAATACTAATCACAATATCTTAGCCAACTGCATACGAGCAGGGATTGGATAGGGATTGCTCCACCGTAATTCAAGGCTCATTGAAAACACCGATCAAGGGGATAAACTATGTATGTATGTATCTATACCCGCGTTCGGCTTAAGGTATCGCCCATGGGATGGACGATGGACGCCAAAACGAGCCCGAGCTGAATCCGAACCCGAAGCTTGCTTCCCTTAAGCCCCGTAGATAGATATATCTCACTAACAGGCGCAACACTAATCGTTATAAATTGCCTCATTGCCACATCGCTCTGGGATGCATGGTGGCAAAGCAGATTGGTAAGCTTCCGTCATGTATATCTCTAGGATGATTGATAATATCTATAAGCTTAGTATTTATATGTGTACAGGGCGTTGATATCCAAATGTACCCGGAGTTCTATCAACTCAAGAGGCAGATTTGACTTCAATGTGGTATGTATAATAATGACCTAAATAAAAGAGGATCGTATGTAGGGTTACAACTGAGGAGGCTTTTCACCAGCAGTGACAGTTCAGAGGGCCAAATGATACTGAGAACTATTGTAGTAGCTAAGCCAGCCGCAATAGAGGCAGATTATGCTGTTTGAGGAGGCGCTGAACTCTGGCCAGTTCTCGGATAGGAAGGAACCTAGGGCTGTGCTATTCGCTGACGTAAGCGTAGATACAAGTGACCATGCGGCCACGTCTTTTAGATCGCGTGACACTCATCCCCTTCACATGACCGCCAAGGCCATTAATCAGCAATAACTTGACACGCCAGCTTCTTTTCCGTGAAACGCTTTTCTTTCTTGAAAGTATTTAAAACCACAAATGATTCGTAACCAGTTTTTAGCTGATTAGTATTTTAATATATAAATGGGTTTTAAGAAGTTTGAAAGCGCGGCCATCGTGAAGTTGATGGTGTTGGTAGGTGTTTTGAAAGAGGTGGCGTGGTTTGAAATTCTACCAGAGCCGAATTGTAGGTGGCATGATCGCCAAGCCCATTACTAATTGTTTTCGAGGTGCGCGACCGAAAAATCGAGGCTTGGTCATCTGCCTGCAACCACCCTTTGATTGTCGAGCCAACAAGAGTTCTTGACTGGGTCATGGGCTGCTTGTACAAGGCCTCACAAGGGGCTTAGGCTAGGCCTTCAGGGCCGGGAAACAAGAAACAGGCCATGCATGGCTCAGCCACTGCCGTTTCGCGCACTAGTCGTGGTATGTACATGGTGGCTTGGCATGGAGTATGAAGGCTTGTAATCCACGTTGATCAAACACTGAAGGCCGCAGGAAGCAAGGATGACAATGCTATGGTTGATGTCGAGGGAAACGGCACTCAGGGCAGTGAAAAGGTATATAAGGATCATCGTGGCCAACTGAAAATACCTCTCATCCATTAATTCTCAGGCACTTGCTCCGATTCAACCTGAATCCCGCAGCAATAACGAAGCAAGATGGTCCACACAACCTCTGCGTTCGCTGTCCTGGCGACTACTCTGCTCTCGGCGCTTTGCGGTAATATCAACCTCTGCACCGGCGTGAGCTGCGCTGGCGACTGCCCACTCTACGTCGAAGTTGATCACTCTCCCGACTGTCTTATCATCGACCGAGGCGAGCATGATAACAACCAGGCATACTTCGTTCGTTGCTCATCGAAAATCCATCCTGACTATTCGGGCTTAGGGGCTACGAGCTAAACTGTGCTGGAGGCTATGTTTCTTGAATTGATATTCTGCAACCTGGGTCTGGATGCCAGTACATCATTGATTGTGGAGCATGCTGTGGTGCTGTTGTTGGGCTGTACAACAATGCGATTTGTGCTCGGTGAGTTTGATTCTTCAAACAGTACCAGTGCACTGTGCGGGGCCAATATCTCCAACCACCTTCGCCACCAGTGTCAGCGACCCCGCTGGGATTGCCTCCGCCGAGGTTAGGATCGGGTTTGAGGAGTCGGTCCCTACAACTCTCTCGTATAGATTTGAGGTCCTCGAGGGCCATACCGGGGGTATCGCTTGGTCTCCAATTATGGCTTGTGCCCGTGGTACGCTTTCTGAGTGTGATGGTGGCCGCGATGAGACTAGGCAGGCGTGCACGCCCAAGAAATATTCCAATGGTGAGGTCATTGGACAGTATAACTTTGTTTCTAGCTCGAGGGAGGAGGGGGATGTGCCTAAGCGCGCTGTCCCTTTTACTCGCTAGGTTCGAAGCGCGGACATGGGATCAGCGTTTGCGGTTAGAGGGGGTGATATTCGCTGTGTTTCGTGTTCTCGCTGATCGGCGCATGGAAAAACGCCCGCCCTGCCCATGTCGCTCATTTCTACTCCGTTTTGTCTCTTATCATCTATGCCCTGAATTGCCGAGTATTTCGAGTCCACATTAGTAGTTACCTAATCTCCAATCAGCCCAGGAATTGATAAGACAATTTGACCACGCACCTTGACCACCGTCGTGTAGAGGCATTGTTCCCGAACAGTTTGTGGATTTCTTTCCAGCAACGTAGAAAGGAGGATGGGAAAGCCTCCCGTCTTCCAGAACCGGACCGGTATCGAGAATGGCAAGTGCGACGCCTGTTATCACTCCTGCCTGATCTATGGCGGAGATCCGCGCCTTCCCCAGACGGTATAAGCCCGACAAGGCAGTTGCGGTCATCGAACCTGCCTCTAACAGTCTGCTGATGCGAACCTCCATCGTTCCGTCCCAACGGATTCTGCGATCCTACTATTAAAAGTCAACGAGGTCTCGGTTATTGGAGTTCGGAAACACAACGTTGGAGTCGGTGCAAGCCTGCAGCGTATTTTCGTCGAAGACAGGCTCGACTTGTGGTTCTGGGGATAAATCATTCTTCGCACGAACATAAAGCTTAATATGAATAGCTTATACTGACATCAAGTAACTGAATCCAGATACGAAAAGCCGGTCAGCGGACTAACCGTTTTCCAGGATGTGCAGGGCGGTCTTTGCTGCGTGCCGGGTTCTTTGCCAAGCGCACCTTGCATATGGTAATCAGAACTTTCGAGGTTGGTATTGCATCGAATTTGCAATGCAGCTTATCATGGACAGAAGGCGGAACCTGATCCCTTCTTAGGCCATTCCTGTCTAGGCTGGGGCCCGATGTGTTTCTGGGAAGTGAATGGGGTTTCTCAATAATCTGCTCAGAACATGTATTGCGCTCGCCAGAGAGGCAATTATCACTAAGCAACACATCTGTTTTTTAAGTTAAGAAGAAGCCGCAAAAACCTTTTAAGGGAAAACCTTATCTTCATCTATCCTCTATTAACCCCCGCTGAGAGCAAGGAAAGCTTCATCCTCATCCTTAACTCTTCGCATCATCTAACACAAGCTACCAGCAACACATACAAGTCCGTCTATTCCCAGTTCCCTCTATATGCCCCCCTCGGGAACAAGAGAACTAACCGGCCGTCTAACACTAACAGTCAGCCATGCCCAACCGCGTCCGTCAGCTCTTCTCGATCGCCGACATAATCCACCACGGCCTCGTACCGCGGCGCCACGAACCCCTACGCAATGCTCTTCGCTCTCTACAGAGGGGAATTGAGATGGTTTACTTCTCCGAGATAAAATTCGTCGACGTCACCGCCGTGGTGTTTGTCTTTGTCGAAACCCCGGTCTGGATTGCGCGGCCATTAACCATGGCTCTTGGGGTCGTGGCGACATTGATGATTGATTTTTGTAAGGCGCTTCCGCAAAGGTGCATTCAAGGCATGCTAACACTTGGACTGGTAGAATACAACGTGCTATTCTCGACGCTACGCCGGCGATGATGACGAGATTGTAATAGGTGGAGAATGGCGAGATTGTGTTGCTGCGAGAGTGACTGCAATCGTGTAATGGTGACAGCACCTGGTGTTGAAGAAGACGTTTAGATAATGATTACTTGAAAGACAACTGAGATATGACTGCAAGTCTGGCTCTGGATTGGTATTGGATAGAAAGACCCTTACTGTACCATGTAGTCCAGCGATGGTTCTATATTTGTTGTACCTACTTGGTGTACTAAGAATGGAGGAAATACTACTCTCCCAATTCTGGCACATCAGCCTTCCATTGAAGAAGTGAGGATGAGGCTCGAGAAAGTGCTTGGTCTGACCTGAAAATCAGCCCGCCTCGCCCTTGTATTTTACAGTATACGTACTTACTAGTAGCTCCTCACCCGTCTCAAGCGGGAAAAGACGCTAGTATGTAAAGTATGTAAGGGATTTGGCTTTCCCTGAGTGAGCGGGGCTGATTTTAGCGTAGCCAGACTGGTGTGCTGCATGCTGTAGTAAATGCGATTTTGGAGCAGGCCGATTCCCCTCCCCCACCCAGGAGTTCTGCGCGTAGATTCCTCCTTCCTTCGAATCCTTCCTATGATTTTCATGCCAAGTGTACCATGCGCGGCCCGAAGAATCCCGATTAGAGGCTAGAGATATACATAGGAACACTGAAATACGAGGATGCCCCACGACGGACCCACGAACAACCTTAAACCAACCTCTTCCCTATATGTCGCTGCTGACTCCGTACCTGATCTGATAAAAGATTGAAATGGCTTCCCGGACATCGGAAATCCGGATGATACTCCTCAGCGACAACTGCTGCGACCGAGGCTGTTTCATCTTCCAGGTATACAGCACTCCTCTCCTAAATGTACCCAGACCTTCCCCACTAACCCCAAACAACCCGCTCCAGTACTGCCACCAAGCCTGGCATGACCTCCGCTACTACGGGCCCTGCCACTGGGATGACTTCCGGAAGCAGACGGTAATAGATAACAAGGTCTACCTGATCGCTTTCGAGGAGGAGTCGCCCTTTTTCGTTGAGGATACCGGGTACTTCAACGCTCGGAACGCGAATCCGCCGGATGGGTATATTGTCCTCTATGATGTTACGCGCAGGGAGTCGCTTGAGTTTGCGGAGAGGGCAGTGGCTGCTATTGTTCAGAGGTTGAGCGAGCGCCCGTCAGAGGAGGGGGAGGAGGAGGGCGCAGATGCGACATCGAGTTCCGGCTCAAAGGCGCGATGGCTGCCGAACACGGAGGTCCGGCGAGGTACTAGTACTAGTAGTAGCCGACTTCTCCCCAAAGCCCTTTCCTGGAACCACCGGAAAGGACAGATAAGACAACGGCGACGAGAAGCCCCCAACACAGCGAGCTCATTCACACTGTTCCCCCGCCTGCCGCATGAACTCCAACTCGCCATTCTCCGCGAATGCCTGACCTCGCCTAAGCCCGTGCTCGAAGATCGCCCACATCTTGTGGGAATAAACATCAACGTTCTCCGCGTCAGCAAGTTCTTCCACGAAGAGGGCATGAAGATATATAGAAACGAGAACCGCTTCTTGCCTCGGAGGCCAGTCTATCTTGTGGCTGATACGAGCTGGGTGGGGACGGAGGGGATGACGGCCACTGTGCCTGAAGAAGAGGGAAGGCGGCTGGCGGATCGTCACGCGTGCCTATTTTACGAGTCGTCGTCGAAGAGCACGGATGACGTGAAGAGCGTTGTAGACGGATTTGTTAGAGATGTTGTGGTCAGGAGAGGGAACCAAGAGGCACTGCCCAGTAAACCTTCAGGTTCTCGGAGAAAGTCGCATGTCCAGTCGATGACCAGCTCAGTAGTGCGGAGGATGTCAAGGATTTTTGATTAGGGCAGGACCTCTGGAAACATTCTTTACGTGTTCACATCTTGCACCTTCCTTTTTTTGAGGGATATTTTTTAAATTTCGTTGTGTTTATTTCTCAATTCTAGATCCTTGCAGCGCCATACAAATATCTAAATCTTAACAACTTGTTTAAAGTAAGTAGATGATTTCTACTCTACTAAGCGGCGATGGATTCTTTGTTCTCCCGGTTTTCTGGGTCCACAGGCTTCATACTTATCGAGGGCTAGAAGCTTTCTCAGAAGCAGTAGACGCTTGCCTGCTGCCTACTTTGTCCGTTGATACTTAAGGCAAACTTATTGATACTGCTGATCATCTAATAACCCAAAATCCGACAGAATATGGAACCCACTACAAATAGATCCGCCATTGCCCGCAGATCCACCCACTTCATGACCCTTCAACAAAAGAAACGGCCCATCGTCAGACAGGTCGTACCATGTCCTCGCAAAACAGCAACAACAACAACAACAACAACAAACGTGTTCGACATCTTTCCCTTCGAGATATGGACTGTCAATAATCGAATTCCCTTATGTATCATGCATTTGCTACCAAACAAAGTCACCAAAATTGCCGGTCCAAAATCCGCGTGTGCCGTGTTCCAAAGCCCGGCTACGAGCATCATTTGCTCGTACATGTTATCCTCGACGCAGTTATAATATCCCTTTGATCTGCAGGGCAGTCGCAGCGTATTTACGGTCGCTTCTGGGGATCCAGCAGGATCTCGCCGGCATGCATATATGCCAAGATCATGTAACCTGGATAACTGGTAGTCTGCTCGATGCGGCTCCCACTCGCCCTTTTTAATATCCAGTCTTATTAACCTTGACCAGGGCCACCCAGGCCCCTTAAGTTAATACGTCTGAAACTTAGACAGCGAATGTTGCCTCCGTGGGAGGAAACCACGGTGTGGAGGATGTCCTTTGGGAGATCGTACGCTAGAAATTCGGTGAGGTTGGTGGCAATACGTAGCAGCGAATGAAGGGCCTCGCTTAGCTGCCAGGGAATTCAAGGCGAGGTATCATGGGGGACTTAATCTTTAAGTAAGAAAGACTTTGGTTGAGGCCAGGTGTCGTGGACTTGAAGGGAGAAAGATGTTAAGCCCCTTGGAACACCAGAGATTAATAACTGGCGAATAAACTCGCACAGATCATTCGCCGCACCATGTAGCGCCAGCGTGCGGAGCCTGGTTCCAGCCTCTAGCAACCGTGTCTAACTAGCTGCTTGGCCAACTCTAAAACTGAAGTTTACCATTGCAAGGTCCTCGACGGACGGCAAGGTGCTGCTGCTTGGGGGGAGGTCGAGTATTGGTCTTGACCCCTCAACACCAGAAGTGCGATGTTTGAGAGCCAATCAACTAAGATTAGATAATGATAGAAGCAGACTGCGCCGGGTTACACAGTGCGGATCTGGATCTACGTCTCTTGCGCTCCCTGGGTGAAAAGTAAGGCTTGCTGATCTGATGCAGAGCGCGGCCTTATTGTCAATTATCTCGAGGTCCTTGAGATTCCCTTTATAATAGAATACCAGAGGAGAATGTCTGCTCATGAGGTTTGACAAAAGACCCGGGGGAAATGGCATATGCCGCGATCTGCGCAGGTTAGCGCAAAGGAAGAATTATAAAGGGACTTATCTAATACCTAATAATCTCAATATTTAGTAGACTTTTACCCGTGCGTAGGCATATTCACTGTACTCCTCTTTAATAGTTTGGCCGTGAGATATAATGAAAATCCGAACATGGTGGTGTACCCGCCTTCCCAAGTCTGGATGGAGAAGGGCATCCAACTTAGGATTTTCAGGGGCTCCATATTTTGGAAAACGGATATGGACTGTCTTGAACAGCACAGGCAACACGATCTCGTGGAAAGCCTGACAAGAGAGATTAAGGGCGTGAAGGCTTGACCAGGAGTCCCAACAGAGCTTCCATAACATGATATTAGGTAACGGTGCGCGACGCTGACGCAAAGAGGTGATACTCACATGGTCAAATATATGGCTTCAAAGTTCAATAGGAAGGTATTCGACAATATCGCGACCATTGCATGGAGACATGGCCAGAGTCGCTCGCCTCAGCAAGAGGGGGATGAACTGATGAGGGAGCAAGCGAACACAGGGCGGTAATTCTCTACGGATTGGTAATGTACTAGAAACCCTTTTGATTACCGTGTCGCCTAGTTCCGCTAGAAGTACTATATATTTTGCCACGTACTTTTGTAGTTCACATGCTTGTGGATGACCCCTGCAGGTATCGCATGTCGGGCACCGTACGGCGTGGTAAGTGACTGGATAAAGCTATCAATAAATTAGAACCACCCGGGTCCTGGTAAACCTAATTGTCGCCACTGCCCAGTTACATTGCTTAAGCCAACGCACAGGTTGTGAACAGTTGGGACCCCTGGGGTCAACATTGGTCGGCTAAAGCACCCCACGGATCAAGCAATCTCGCTTACCTATGTACGGGAGGAGGTGCCCGGTCCGGTGTATCCGTGGGCAAACGGCGGATCTAACCGCAGGGTTCAATCCAAGATGGTGCCTAACCCCGTGGATACTAAGGATTTATGCGTCTCAGTTGACTCTCCGCGAATGAAGAACTCCCTTATTATTCTCCGACTCAGGGTAGCATTAGTTTCGGCGACTGAGAGGGAAAACTAACAATACGCTCGTTGCCCACTAGGGCTCTCATCCAGAGTGCCAACTACAAAGCAGGTCCCTTCCAATGAGGGCTCTTATAAAATATAAAGCACCAGGAACTGAGACAGCTGTTCCGTTTGGAACGGGCTTCCTAGGCAAGGGAGCTTAACCCTTGCTAAGTTCTACTAACCCGAGTTGCCGTCCTGTACGGTTGAACCAGAATCCTTCTTCACAAGCGAAAGCTTGTTTACCGTGTTTTACGGAGTATCTCGTTTTGCTAGGTAAGAGTGGAACATGCCTTCCAATTCCAGCGAGGGGATCTTCAAGTCCCTTCCGCTTAAAATTCCCTCACTTGTCATCGACATTGTGAGCGACGCATCAAGGCCTGTCAATGGTACGCCCCATCCAACTGAGAGCTTCGGTGGGACTCATGGACAGCATTCGCAAACCCTGAAACTGTCAGTGCCAGGTGATCTGTTGCGAATTCCACAAGATTGGGACTTCACTATTATGCACATGCGGGACCGGTCGATCGTGTTTTATTATATAGGGAATGGCGCGTTCATGGATGCTTGTTCGTTTTTTCTCATTCCCCAGCACCGCCTCTATCAGCTGCACACACGACTGAACGCAACGCAAGTTAGCTCACCCCGCCTGGGCCTCCATCTTGATTACGGGGAACTTAGCCCGACGCGTGATATACCAGCGAGTAACCGATGTATTTGATACTCTGGAGAGCAGCTGCCTGGATCCTTGCTCTACTGCATCTCGGACGCGTCTAGATTCTACGTGGTGGAGGTTAATTTTTGAGGCAAGTAACTTGAACTTGGGATCAGGGCCTCTGTTTGCAGAACTTCCTGGCCACCGCTACCGACAAACTTATATCTTAGTTATCGAATGATGAGTACACTTAATCTCAGCTTTCATTGTTTCCCAGATACATGGCTAGCGTGAGTTAACTAGGCTTGGCTGGCGTCGCTGACGAATACGAGGCCATACATAGATCGCTTGTCAGCACCCCAAATGCAGGATGCAGGGTGCCTTATCAGGCTCCGACCGGCATATGTAAAGATACCGAAGGTTCGTATAGACTTGCCGGCCGACGGGGCACAGGTAGCAGGGGTATAAGTTAAGCGCTCCCGAGAGGGGTCATGTTTGCAGTCCGCAACAATTTTAAATTAAACGCGACTCTTCCCTTTGAGCGAGAGTGGTTCCTGCTATTAAATCACATAGAGAACATAATATTCGTATATTCACATACATCCCTATAGCCAGACCTGCTTTCCACTATGGAATGGTCGGTCGAAGCCATCCTCGCGTTGGTTACTCTGCTCATATCCATTCCAACCCTAATCGTCGCAGTATTCGCCATCTATCGGCGGTGCGGACTTGAGATGCCGACTTGCTACCGAGGTACCGGTTCTGGGAATGTTCGCCTTTGGAATCCCCCCTCTAATGACTGTGGACATAAGGGCCAAGACGGACTCAAACCGAGCTTCCGCTGTGTGAGCCTCGGGCTGCGATCAACCCTAGCTTTCCTCATCCGTACTTGTATGCAGAGCCGCTTCATCAAACGGGAAAGCTCGAGCATTACTACGCCGTGCGTATGTGGTCTTTTGTTCTATCCTTCAATGGGTAAGGATATTGACTAACAATGTCGCATAGATTTTGGAACTGTGCACGTTCGCGGGCCTGTTGGTCAACCGTCGTGGTGATCTTGTTTCGTTTGGTATTCAGCGTGGCGTTCTGGAGCTGGAGTTGCACTTGTGGAACCACACCATCTTTCATGTTTAGTTTAATGTATTCTCTTCAGTATGTGTAAAGTTCAAGGCTTCTATGCTCGTATACATCAAAAGAAATCTAAACATCTAGACAGTAACAAACCCCTCCCAATTCTCCAATGCCTTCCAGGCCATCTGCTCATACATCGGCAACCCACCCGGAAAAATCAACATCTCCCTCTTCTTCCCGGGGATATTCGCCCCCAGGTACCACGAGTCGGCCTTGGGAAATAGCGTCACGCCCGTAATCGCATCCACCGTCGCCTTGAAGCCCTTCTCGGCCTCTTCCGTCGGCTCGACGTGGCTCAACCCCTCGGCATCGATCTTTCGAATCGCATCGACGATCCACCGGGACTGCAGCTCGATACTCGACGGGGCGTTGCTGAGGGACGCCGGACCATGCACGGAGTAGCACAGGAACATGTTGGGATACCCTCGCCGTGTCATACCAAGATACGCGCTTGCACCGTTCGTGGCCCATTCCTCTGCAAGGGGCACGCCGAATGTATTGCGCAACCCCGGAATGCTCGTGAGACCGCCAGTAACGCTATTAAACCCGGTAGCGAGGGCGATCGTATCGACGGCAAAGATCGTGCCATCCTCCGTCTCAATCCCATCCGGCTTAACAGTCTTGATCCCCTGTCCCTGTTCCCGCAGGTTGACAAGATGTACATTCTCCCTGTTGAACTGCTCAAAGTAATCCTGCTCCAGCGACGAGCGCTTCACAGCCATCGGATGCGGCGGCTCCAGCGGCGCTAGGATATCGCGCTTGTGCGGATCCGTAATCCGTGCCCGCGTCTTCTTCAACCAGAACCTGTACGCCTCGCGGTTCGCCGTCTCGTCGAGGAGAAGGTCGCTGTATCCGCCGAGGTAGAGGCTGAAGCCGCCGCGGGCATACAGGGACTCATACCGTGCCTCGCGCTCCTCGGGACTCTCGTCGAACGTCTTGACCGCCGGCACGTCGTCCAGATACCCGCTCCACGTCTTCATCCGCGTTTCTAGTAGCCCCGGTAACGCATCCTGGAATTCCCTCTGCTCCGCCGGAGTCGAATACGCCTGCTGGCCCATCGGCAACGCCAGATTCGGCGTCCGCTGGAAGACAACCAGTTTGGCTGCCTCTTTCGCCCACGACTGGATAATCTGTATACCCGAGGCGCCCGTGCCAATCACTGCGACTTTTTTACCTTTCACATCAACGCCGTCCTTCGGCCACGACGCCGAATGCGCGACTTCGCCCTTGAAGGTCTCGAGCCCCGGGATAGCAGGCACATACCGCTCGGTATTCGTGCCGACACACGCGATGAGGAACCGACAATGCGTGACACGTCCGTCCGCCGTTTCAACCCTCCACTTCCTCTTCCCCTCTGCAGCCGCATCGAACCACGCGCCCGTGACCGTCGTGCCAAACTCGACGTCCTTCTTCACGTCCAGCACACGATCGACGTGCGCGAAATACCGACGCAGCTGCTCCCCGTCGGGGAATTTCTCATCGAACGAGAACGTCTTCCACACCTCGGGAACGGACAGCTGGTAGATGGAGGCTTCGGAGTCGGAGCGGCACCCCGGGTATGTATTTGAGTGCCAGACGCCGCCGAGGTCGGAGCCGGACTCGTAGATCCGGCAGCTGTAGCCGTGTTGGCGGAGGGAGTGCAGGAGTGTTATCCCCGAGAAGCCGGCGCCGATCAGGAGGATGTCGTAGCTGGGGTTCTGGGGGGACATTTTTCGAGTTACGAACAAGGGATGAGCTAATTTGGGTAGGGTGGGAGGGTTACGAAGGAGAATAGGACGGGAATATGATGTATAATGCAATGTGTAGAAAAAAAAAAAAAAAAAAGAAAAAGAAAAAGAAGAGCAAGCTGAGTAGGCAATGAATGACCTTTATATACCTCCCTCCCTTCGCAGCTGCAGAAAGACGCGCGTTTCCACTTTGTTGTTCCTCGAACAAGTGCAACGGAACTCGGCCACACGCCAGTCCCCCGCCCCGCGATCGACGGCGCTGGATCCCACCAAAAAGAGAAACGACCTGAATTTCAGGAGCAAGGCTTCACCACACCTAATTGTTTAATTGGCCCAGTCGCTTATGCTGATCCGAAATCAGTTCTTCCTCAGCTTCCCGGCTCGGCGGGCTCCACTAGTAGTTTCATCTGACTCCGATGGCTTTCGCACCTTGCGAGGTGGCTGCCCTGGCCGGAATCTGATTGGGCTGGCCGGAACCACGAACTCAAGGTTGCGGCTGAAGGATGATCCATCCACACGGTAAGGGCTGAAAATCATAAGCACTCGAGTAGGTATCTGCATTCCTGCCTCGAGCTAAGCTTTTTGGGGTGGGGGAATGGTTTGATTTTAGTGGATAAGTTGTACTTGGTAGACACCGTGGAGCGGGGGCCTGACACTTCTGGGCGTCAGTTTCCAGAGTCTTAAACGTAAAGTCCAGGAAAGAGATCCTGAATCATTGTTCTCAGATGTCTTACGTAGCAAGTAACTATAAAGCTATAAAGCTCTCTCTTTTTTCTCTTTTTTTTTTTTTTGCGTGAGAAGGACGATTGAGCGCCAGTACGGTAAAGTGGCGTAATTGAGGATGGGCTAGCTATGTATGCGATTGCCAATTCGTGACGCCGGCTACTGCAAAGGCCACATATTTGACAGGACGAATCGAATCTCACAGTGGCACGGTCTAATTCGGGATGATCGGATGCCGTACGACTACAGAGATTCTACGACTGGAGAAGCGGTAGAGCCACGGGATACAAACCCGAACTATTGCGGCGCATGGGCGCCTAATAGTGTATTAGAGCAGGTATATATAAATTAACGATCTAAAATAAACGTAAGAGAGACAAATTCTATCTATATTAAAGCTAAATTACACACGGCGTACCACAGATCTATCGGTCTATGCAGCGACTTTTGTGACGGAACCAAGCAACAAGTGAACACAACACAACACGCTAGCAAGCGACAGACAACACAAGACATACACATCAAAACATATCAACATCCGAGATATCGAACATCCCACCCTCAAGACATCGGTCTACAGCATGGCAAAAGCAGCAGCGCCGACAGCCACAAGCCCTGCACCTATGCGCGCTCCGGTACCTTGCGACATGGCACCATTATCCTTGTCGTCAGTCTGCTGCGCGCCCGCGCCAGAAGACGTAGAGTTGGCGGTGCTGCTGCTGGTACTAGTCGCGAGAGTATTGGTGGGCGATGCAGACGCGGCGGCGGGCGTAGACGAGGACCCGGTCTCGGTCGCCGTGACGGTGACTGCGTACGAAGTAACATCTTCAGTCTCGGTTTCGACGTCGTCGCCGGCTGCGCCGCCGGAGCAGGTCGCTTTCTTGTCGTCGTGGGTGCAAACGATAGAGCCGGTGCTGGAAAAAGAGAGAAAAAAAAAGGTCACATTAGCGCGTGGAATGAGCAGGCTGTCCGATTGGATTGCCTTACTAGGAGATCGTGTCGTCGCTGGCAAGCATGGTGACGGTGCCGGGGGCTTCGATGAGGGTTCCGCCGGGGATGTCGCAGTCGTCGTCGACACATGTGATCAAATACGTGGTTGTGCTGGATTGCTGTTTATCGGCCGTTAGCTTGTTGTGTCTTACTGGGTCTTGGGCATCCATACAGAGCCGATCACTTCGCCAACAACGGTGCCATTGAACCCGGCTTCACCACCGCCGGGGATGTACATGCTGACGGTCTCATTGGCGGCAAGGGCGCTGCTGAGGATGGACAGGCCGAGCAAGAGAGTTTTGGAGTGCATTGTGTTGTGAAATAGCGTATATTAGTTGAGTGCGGGCTTAGGGTTCAGAGGTGAGTTCTGGTTGTGAATAGGAGAGTGGTTGATATGATGATGATGCAGAAAATGAACAATGAGGGCGACGAATGGCTTAATATACCTCTGTCGAGAACCTGAGGTTGTACGCTATTGTTTACCCTGCACGGCGCAACCGAAGCTGTTCAGCTCAGCCCTGCCCCAAACAGCCGATTCATACTCCGTAACCGAAACGACCAATCGCAAGCGACGGATGAAAGTAGAGCCAATCCAAGTTCAAGTGGCTGAGGCACCGCGGCCAATCACCAGGTCCGCCCCCAAATTCAACCCCCACTTGGTTCCTTCAGCCCCCATTGCTAAGCTCTCCTTGGGCATGAAGCTTGGCTTGCTTGGGAATCGGTACCTGACCGGCTGAGTGGTGGATGCCTCTTGAAGAGACTTTACAGGCTTCTTCGCGTCTAACAAAGCGGCTATTACCCCCGCGCCACGGAGGCTTGGAGTCTCCACGGGGACGGTGGTAGTAAAATGAGATTCGCTGTCCCCGCACGGCCGAATCCCAAGTAACCTGACGTAGAATTGCACAGATATAGCCGTAGCATTAGCGGGGATCTGCTTTTCAGAATACTAAGTCCAGTTGAATGCAATTAGATATAGCTGGTCTGGGACCTGCACTCAAGGAACTCATAGGGACAACTTTGTGCTAAGGCCGGCATCTGAATTGGTAAACGGCTGTCGTACAGAAACCCTACTTTTCTTTCGCCCTATTAGGTTGTTTGGGTAAACATACAGACAGATAATATATCTGTGTCAAGCTAGCTAACGGGGTAGCGTGGTTCCGCCTGGTGGCTGGCGGCTGGAAATATATATATCTCCAACGTGGTTGAATGGTGCTTACCAGAGTCTATCAAGGTCATATTGTACGAAGCTTCTATATCCCCTATCTGAAGAAGTTGCTATACGTTACTGTGAGCCCAAGATTGTATTATTTAGAGTCCAAACAAAGTCCGAAGAATGGGTAGGTGTGAGCAGCACGGACACAGTGGATGAAGACATTCCAATGAGGTGACGTGCTCGAAGGAGGTCAAAAAGAAACTTAATTATACTTCGGGCCGGGCCGACACCTCATCTTTCTTCAAATATGATCTGGGTAACTTTGTTAACGCGCAAAGCAACATTAAAAACAATATCTACGCGAAGGAAAAGTGATGCTATCCTGCGTCCTCAACGACCAACGTCCCCAACCGCCTGGCAGCCTCCCTCATCCCTGCACTCCGCCACACCTCTGTATCCGGGCAGTCAGGATTATTCAGGCGCAGGATCATTCGAGCTATCGTAGTCATGCTTGAAGAAATAGATGCCTGCCTCGCTGACGGAATTCGCTCTATGCAGAACAACTGCGAAGACCCGGTACGTGCGCAAAACTGTGATCTTGGCCGTCGCGAGCGAGTCTTCCCGGTGCTGCAGCGAGACACGGTGGAGCGCTGGAGCGTCGTTTTTGCGCGCCGACGGTCTGCAGCGTACCGATGGGGAAGCCGTTGGGTCCATGGGTGGCTAGTGCGGCGCGGTGGGCGGGGGTGATGGCGGGCCAGGGGGTTGAGCTTGGGGCTGGGATTTGGAGTCTGGGAGGTGGGATTTCAGGGCAGCTGTGAAGAGACGCGCTGGCCTCTCCAGAAGAGCTGGTGCGGTCGCTTGATCGCGGATGTGGCTGAGGAAGGAGGCATAAGTGAGGTATTGGATGTTCGCCTCGCCTCCAGGTTTGTTGGATACGGTCACGCTACCCACACCGTGCGAGATTTTGAATCCATCATCAAGGGTGTGTCCTCCATCGGGGATTTGCTGGCCCAGCTGCTCTCTAATCAGCGAATCCGATGACGGAGTGGCGCCGTCCGGAGGTGAAACCCCCATCTACGCCTAGCGCATAATGAAGCGAGTTCTGGTCATCGCCAAACCCAACAGCGTTTAGAAGGATCTGCTGCATGATCTGTCGGCCAATCTCCGTCTGGCTCCGGACATGGTCGATAGTTAGCTCGAAAGCCCCGGGTTACAGTTTACCCTCATCGTCTAGGTCGGCATCCGCAGGCGGGAGATGTTGAACAGGATCAACCGTGCCGCGTGTGCTGGAAATGATGCGAGTGAAGTAGAGCCAGTCCGGCGCTTCACCGGCGGCAGCGTGCTCGTCCCAGTCTTCAATATATCCCAATCGATACCTATTGGAACGGATGAGAATGCAGCACCCGATCGGATTTTCATATCGCTCATCGACAGATTGGGGAATCAATAGGGACGGGTGATTGTTTGTCCCGAAAGAGTGCTGCTGTTTGCGGTAGGCAAGTTCCCGGCGATGGTGATCGATGAAGTTTTAAGCGTCGGTCGGCGTATACGAGTAGATTTCAAATAGTGGCTTGACCTCTTCGTCCCAGAATCTATGGAGAAGATAGTCTCGGAGCCGTTGGTGGTCTTCATCTACAGGCACAGCACTGTAGACTTGGATAGGCACGAGGTGTCCTGGCGCTGGTTCCCATCCTGGTTCCACGTCTTGTTCGAGGGCGACGGGGTGGCCCAGGTGGTCAGAGTAGCGGCGCACTTGCTGCCAGCCTGAGTTGCCAGAGTCGGACATGTCTACTGTACCTTTCGTGTCTGCAAAGGGAGATGATGAAGGTGGAAGAGAGATGAAACACAGCATCTGATCAAGTTGTTATGTTATGTAGCGGGGCTGTGTTGCCAAGGGGAGAATCTGAAACTAAATCCTTGACGCTGAAACAATGACCATCTAACAATTATACATGGCCTATCACTTATATATACAGTATACACCCAGATTCTCCACATTATTATTCCCTCGTAAGTAACTGCAGCGCGTACGTCAAGGCCGTCAAGGGCAGGAATTGTGTGGACTTTGTCGAGGACCCCGGAATCACGGTGGACCAGCTGTATGAGTTGAACACGGTTCTTGGACATTTTCGAATGGAGTAAAGCAGGATCTTCCAGGCCGAGCTGTATTATTGTATTGGAGTGAGTGGGTAGTGCGTGCAATGAGTTGATATGGGAGGAATGAAGGAAGCTTGCTGGGGCAGCAAGGTTGTATTTATTTGTGTGTATATTTGGTGATCAAGTAGACTCCCGAGCTTATCTGTTGTGATTGGTTCTTTTTAATCCACTCTGATCTCGGATGATGGAGAGCTGGTGGATGTAGCTGAAATTTTGTAGACGCAGTTAAGCATATATGTCCACCGTCTAGAGAGACACCATTGGGGAAGGGCCTGGACGACGAGATCACAATACGGAGCCAGGCCACTTAAATACTACCAAAGCAGCCTAGGTATATAGTCCTATAAGTATAGTAATATACTACTCCGTATATAAGAAATTAGTTTCTGTGTCTGGCAAAAGCTCTGGCCCGCCCACTCGGCTCAACCCGGCCACGGTGGGTGTCCAGGCCCCGATCACCTCGGGGTGTGGGGTTGATCTACAACTAGTAAAACAATCGGGATGGTGCTTAATGTTATGCTGGTCTAACATGAGATTGAATGCGAACCCTCATTGGTGGATTCAGTCTCGACAGTATAGCCGTTTGAGAGCCTCCGAGCTAGGGCTGCGTACATATAGGTATGTGAGACGCTCTCGACGAGGATGTGTCAACCATCCGTCTTACTCTCCGAAGGTGGATTATTCTATCCACATCGAAGACCTCGGCCGGTGACCGTACCACTCTACCTGCGAGTAAGCTTGATCATCCAGCTGCCCCTCATGTCGTGATCGCGTTGCCGATTACGCCATTGCTAGCCCATTTGTAATCATCGTCCTACATAAGTATACCACTTTCCCCCTCACTTATCTCGATCTCATCTCACCAGACATTCATAATTCCGAAAAGGTCAACATGTCAGAAAAACAACTCCACCTCACGGCGTTTATGCGCCCCGTAAGCCTGCACACAGGCGCGTGGCGCTATCCAGGCTCGTACCCGGACGCAAACTTCAATCTGGCGCACCTGAAATCCTTCATCCAGAAGCTCGAGGCCGCCAAATTCGACGCCTTCTTCATGGCCGACCACCTCGCCGTCCTGAACATGCCCGTCGAGGCCCTGAAACGCAGCCACACCGTCACCTCCTTCGAGCCCTTCACCCTGCTCTCCGCGCTGTCCCAGGTTACAGAGAAGATCGGCCTCGCGGCGACAGCATCCACAACCTACGACGAGCCGTACCACATCGCGCGCCGCTTCGCTTCCCTCGACCACCTTAGCGGCGGCCGCGCAGCATGGAACATCGTAACGACGGGGAACCCAGAGTCCTCGAAGAACTTCGGCAAGGACGAGCATCTGCAGCACAGCGACCGATACAAGCGAGCACGCGAGTTCTACGACGTGGTGACGGGCCTGTGGGACTCATTCGCAGACGACGCATTCATCCGCGACCGCGAGACGGGCATCTTCTTCGACCCGGAAAAGCTACACGTGCTCAACCACAAGGGCGACGATCTCGCCGTGCGCGGCCCGCTGAATATCGCGCGCCCCGTCCAGGGATGGCCCGTCATCGTGCAGGCCGGCCAGTCGGAGCCCGGGCGCCAGCTTGCCGCTGAGACGGCCGAGGCGGTGTTTTGCTCGCCGCGGGATCTCGCCGCGGCCAAGGCGCTGTATGCGGATATCAAGGGTCGCGCGGAGGCTGTGGGGAGGAAGGCGGAGCATTTGAAGATCTTGCCTGCGGCGCTGATAATCGTGGGCGATAGCCTGGAGGACGCGAAGGCGAAGAGGCTCGCGGTTGATGCGCTGGTGCACTACGACAGCGCGATTGCGTCGCTGTCTGTGGCGCTGGGGGCAGATGCGTCTGGGTTTGACCCCGATGGGCCGCTTCCGACGGATCTGCCGGAGACGAATGCGAGCCATACGAGTCGCGCGGGGGTGCTGAAGCTGGCGGCGGACGAGGGGTTGACGGTGCGGCAGCTGGCGCAGCGGTATGGCGGGTACTCCGGGTTGGCGTTTGTGGGGACCCCAGAGAGCATTGCGGAGGAGATGGAGACGTGGTTGAGGGAGGGAGGGTCGGATGGGTTTACGGTTGTTTTCCCGTTCTTGCCGCAGGGTCTGGATGATGTGACGCAGAGGCTTGTCCCAGAGCTGCAGCGGAGGGGGATCTTCAGGAAGGACTATACCGGGTCGACGCTGCGAGAGCATTTGGGGCTGCCCAGGCCGGCCAATCGGTTCTTCGAGTAGATGCGAGATAGCAGACGCAGATAACAGTGGGGCAGATAAGACGCTATGACAATACGGAGTAATGCAGCAGATAAGAACAGACTGGAACCTGTTGGAGTAGCCGATCAATAACCGGCGGAGTTGCTCCGTGCGGGGAATCTTCTTCCTCTTCTTCTTTCTTCACGCCCACAATCACAATGTCGGTCGCGCAGCCGGTCAGGACCCCCTACCAGCCCTTTCAGTGTCTTATATGCCAGAGTCGGTTTACGCGACATGAAAACCTCAAGCGACATGCTCTGCTCCACACTCGGTCTCAGGGCGAGGGCGCCTTGCCATGCGACTACTGCGAAGCCACCTTCTCCAGGCCCGATCTTCGAAATCGACATATGAAGAGAAAACACCCAGAACAGGAGCAGGAGCAGCGAAGAGCGAACAAAAAGTCACGGCGGTCTCCAGCGAAGAGTGTCTCGCCAGCAGAAAGCCCCGATTTCGAGGACAATGCTGCGGTCGTGCACGAGTGGCAAAATGAGCAATACAACCATGAGACACCTCGTCTTGACGGCGATGTGAACGTGATGGACCTCAACAGCCTTCTGGACAACTTCCAACCAGAGGGGAACTTTTCTGGCTTCTACGAACATGCACAAGATACCCCGTCCCCGACACAAAACTGGTTTCCCAGCGCTGCTCAAGTCAACCAGGGCTGCGAGCTCCTCTTCACCCACGTCTCCCCCTTCCTCCCATTCCTCCACAGACCGACGTTTAACCCGGAGCAAGCGCCATCACATCTAATACTGAGCATGCTGTCACTCGGCTACCAATACGGACCCGATCCAGAATCCCGCCACCAAGATTCCGGACCCGTGCTATCACGCCGCTGCTTCCAACACGCGCGCAGCATAACTACCCCCGAAACGCACGACATCGCCACTGTGCAATCCTACCTCCTCCTCCAAATCTGCGCAATGCTGTACCTGTGCGGCGCCGACTCCGCCCACGGCCTGAAGATGCACTCGATCACAATCCCGCTCGCGCGCACTGTCGGCCTCATGCAGCCGATCCCGCTGGAATCAGCGACCACACAAGACCTCGATACCCTGTGGCACGCCTTCGTCGCCGCAGAATCTCACAAACGTACCTTGTTCGCACTACATCAGATCGATGCACTCTGGTACCAGTTCCTCTCGATCCCCCGCTCCGTCTCACACCTCGAGATCAAACACGACCTCCCCTGCCCCGAGGAACATTGGAGTGCGATCTCTGCATCGGAATGGGCACATCGCCAACTGATAACCCGACAAGGGCCAGGACCAGCGGTGCAATACGCGGACGCGGTCCGCCGCTTCCTGTCGCAAGACCCGGAACTCGTATCGACCATCCCGACCTTCGACCCCTACGGCGCCATCAACATCGCGCAGTTCCTCATCTCCAGCGCCCGCGAGATCTCCGGCTGGTCCGCCATGACGGGGATGTTGAGCATCGACCGCTTCGGCGCGCTGCGATCGTCGCTTGTTACACTGAATCCGTTCATTTGTCCAGATACCACCAGCAATGCCGCCGGTGGGAGCGCCAACTCTTCTTCTTCCCCCCTCTGCGCCGCAACCTGGCACACCGCCATGATCGAGCTGCAGATCTGGTCCCCGAGCCACACCTCGGGGATCGTGCAGGGGAGCCTCGACGCCGTGCTGAACCAAAGCACATACCTGAGCCCGTCCGGGGAGATCCTCTGCGAGGACATCACGGTCGCCGCGATCCAGGGCCACGTGGACTGGTTCCTGCGGTATCTGGATGATACAGTGCAGCCGCGCAGTGAAGCGCCCTGGGTGGCCCTGTACGCGTACAAGGCGTTTCTTATTGCGTGGCAGCTTGTTAAGGGGAAGTTACCCGGGGCGATGGCGGTTGTTGGGGTGCAGGATGGGGATGTGCAGGGGGCGGTGCGCTGGGCGAGGGAGGTGTTTGGGAGGAGGCGGAGATGGGTGTTGGGGCGGTTGATTTTGGAGAGTTTGGAGCAGTTATAATCCTATTTATTCTTATCCTAAGCTACTTTTCAATGATACCTCACCCTGTGCTATGTCTTCACTGCAAGAAACAGTAAATAAAAGGAAAGTCAATACATCTCATACCGCCACCCCAGCGCAACCATCTCCTCCGTCACACCCCCCTTCATCACCTTGGCCACCTCATCAGGATCCCTACTATCCAACCGCCTATTCTCCCTCTTCACAAGCCACCTGTAGACAGTAACCGTCCCGGCAAGCAAAACCCCAGCCGCCATGAGCGTCCCAAACGCCGCATAGAACCTCGGCGGCGCGTAGTACAGATAGCTCGCCCAGATATTCGACGTGCCGCCGATAGCATTGACTAGCGCCGAGGCCGCAGCGCGCTTCGAGACCGGCCGCGCAAGGTGCAGATTGATCGTCTTGTACAGGAGCAGCTGGGGCCCGACGGAGGCAAAGGGGAGGATCATCATGGCGAAATACCGCGCGCCGACGTTGTCCGTGCTCATGGGGATAATGTACATGACCACCGTGATTGCCACGCAGCCCAGGATCAGTGGGTACACGGTGTTCCGTGAGTCCGAGTACCACATGATCACGTAGTAGACGGCCCCCGCGAGGATGTACGGCGGTGCTGTGAGGAGGAGGCTGAGGGTGCGGCTGAAGTTCAGGCTTGCGACGAGGGTCGGGAAGTAGTTTGCGATGCTGCCCTGGGTCTGCGAGAGCATGTTGGCCAGGATCAGGAGGAGTAGTTTCGGGTCCGAGAGCGCTTTGAGGAAGCCGCGGAGGACGGATTCATTTTCGGTCCCTTCGGCGGCGCCGGCTTCGGACTCGATTCGGTACACGGCGAGATCGCGCTCGAGCGGGGTCAGCAGGCGACTGTTGTGTGGGAATTCGGGCATGATCAGGGCGCAGATGACTCCGATCCCGACTGTTGCTGAACCCTCGATGATGAACAGCCACTGCCAGCCGGCGATCCCGCGCATGCCGTCCATCTCGAGGATCGCGGCTGCGAACAGCCCGCCAAAGGCGTTGCCGACCTGCTGCGCGATGTATAGACCTGCAATGCGTTTGCCTAGTTCGGCTTTAGTGTACCAAGCCGAGAGATAGTAGATGGCCCCGGGGAAGAAGACAGCCTCTGCGGCGCCGAGGACGGCACGCACGGCGAGGAGCTGCCCGTATGTTTTCACCGTTGCCGTGGCCGCGGATATCCCGCCCCAGATCACCACCGCGCAGCAGATGTACATCCCCGGCCGCGCGATCTTGGTGATGATCAGGTTGCTGGGGATCTGGAAGGGGAGGTAGCCGACAAAGAGGATGGAGACGGCGGTGGCGAACTGCTGCGTGGTCATGTTGAGGTCCTCCATGATCCCCTGGAGTTTGGCCGCCGCCAGGTTCTGCCGGTCGATGTAGTTGAGGATGTACAGGATGCCGATGGTGGGCAGGACGAGCAGGTCGACCTTGCGGACGATCTTGCGGTTGAGGACTTCGATTTCATCGTGGGCTAACCCGCGCAGCGAGTCTGGCATGCGGCTGTAGGCTGCTGCTGCTGCACCTTCTGTTGTGGCACTGATGTGGCCTTCGGCTGTCGAGGCCTTGTCGTCGTCGAGGACGGAGGAGGGGAGCCCGGGCTTGTCCATGCTGAGGCTGACAATGGAGACGAGGTGAGTGGGTGGTTTCTTGTCCTCCTCGCTCGCGGACATGATGTTTATATGCTCCTCCGGCGTTATCAGCTGTATACTCCGGAATAGGCATATCTTCCCCAGATTGTCGCAGGAAGAGGAGACTAGTCGGGGATTGAGATTACTCCAACTTTAGTCTGCGTTAGTGCGAAAAGCGTTGGGAGGAGCTCCTCCCGGTGGGGCGATAAGGCCCGAGTTCGAGTGCTCCTCTCGCCGCGGAATCTATAAAGCATTTCGAGAGATAGTCGTCGACTACAGATCACTATTCAAGTCTCTTATCAGACATTCTCCGAGTTAGAGAAAAAGAAAAGAAAAAGAAAATCAGAACCATGTCGTATCCAACCCCCCAAACAACAAGCATCCAAAATCCACGCCTGCGCCTCCTCAACAAACTCCGCAACAATGAATACCCGCTCATGACCTTCATGGCCCTGCCCTCTGTGCGGATAGCGCAAATCGTCGCCCTGACCGGCGTCGACGGCATAATCATCGACTGCGAGCACGGCCACATCGGCGACGATGCGATGCACAACTCCGTCGCCGCAATCTCCTCCCTCGGCGTCTCGCCGGTGATTCGCATCCGCGGCCCCGCACACGATATCATCAAGCGCGCGCTGGACACGGGCGCGCACGGGATTATGGTGCCCCAGATCAACACAGCTGAGGAGGCGCGCGCGATCGTTGCGAGCTCCAAATTCCCGCCGCAGGGGGTGCGCGGGCAGGGGTCTGCATTCCCGGCGATCGGGCACGGGCTGACGACGCCGGAGTATATGCTCAGTGCGAATCAGACGATTATTACGATGATTCAGATTGAGACGCGTGCGGGTGTGGAGAATGTCGAGGAGATTTGTGCGGTTGAGGGGGTTGATCTGGTCTTTATTGGGCCGAATGATCTCGCCCAGAGTCTGTTGGGGTATGTGCCTGCGCGCGGGGACGAGCCGGAGTTTGTCGCTGCTGTTGATAAGATTGTCACTGCGGCGAGGAAGCATGGGAAGTGGGCGGGCAGGATGGTGAATAATGGGTCGGTTGCGAAGACAGAGAGGGAGAGATATGATACAGTGGCCATTACGGGGGATACAAAGGCAATTCAGAACTGGTATATTTCCGAGTTCGAGATTGCGAGATCATAGATATAGAATGCAAATAATTACAGACGGGGATTTACGAACTATACAATGCATGCTCTTTTCCTACAGTATACGTTTCCGCCCTGTCAGCCTCGCCAGGTTGAGCCAGCCGGATTGTAGGCAGCTGCCG
The DNA here is from genome assembly GCA_023627405.1 of Penicillium sp. S1316. Taxonomy (NCBI): domain Eukaryota; kingdom Fungi; phylum Ascomycota; class Eurotiomycetes; order Eurotiales; family Aspergillaceae; genus Penicillium; species Penicillium sp. S1316. The sequence goes on from JAMAHF010000090.1 coordinate 24,293, forward strand.
CAGCATCTCTTTATTTCAGTCAGCCAATTCGCTCATCTACGTGTCACTCTCCTACGCTGAACAATATGGACTCACTCACACAGCAAGTATCCCATCTAGACATCGCGTCAGAAGCAGTGGAACCAGACACAGCCGATTCTGTCTTCGAAGAGATATCCAAGCACGCAGGCTCGATCCGTAACTATCCAATTACCACGGATGAATTCCAAGTAACCAAACAACTCGCATCCCCTTTCTCATCAGGCGGGGTTTTATTCCTGCTCCAGGACCCACGGGAATATCATCCTTGGATCAAAGGGGTCGCCGGTGTGATATCCGACTGCCCAACCCTCGCGGCGTTGGAGGAGGGGGTCCGAATCGCATCGGAGGGAAAGCTGACTCTAGTCGATGATATCTCCGTCCTAGACGTGCGCCCGTTTATTAGCCCGGAGGTCAGGCAGGGGGTCCGTGATGCCGATATTAAAGGGTTATACAGCCTTGTGTTGAAATTCATTCGCGCAAAGCGGCCAGACGTTGTGCTCTGCCTAGGGCGAGTAAGTCCCGGCCCCTTTATACTTGATCTCATAAGCATTGAACATAATTTGATTATTTCAGGATGCGACCGACAACGCGCGTGCCTGGCGCTGTCGGCTACGCAGGCACGCGCGTTGTCGGCTACCGCCCGCAAGCGAGCTGCTCGACACATACCATCCCAGCTATGTCATTCATTACAACCGGCACTGTATCACGAAGAGGAAAAAGCTATTGAACGCTATCCTGGAGGCAATCAAGCATCCGCGCAGTTCCTGCATTCTCGCCATCCTTGAGAGCCGATCCACGACAACGCCCGATGTCGACCCTGCCCTGTCATGGGCGATGCACATTCTCCGTATTCTGGCTTTCTTGTGCTTTCAGCATCCAGTCCGCCAGCCGGAACTAAATCTTACGCCAAAGTCGGGGTACTATTCCTTACGGGCTATACACATCCGAATGCTCAGCCTCCGTGAGAGACAACCCCCGTCGCTGTCCTCATTGCTTTGCCGATTTTTCGACCTCCTGAACAACCATATCATGCTGGACTCATGGTACCTCCCCCAGTACAGATTTGAAATAGACCGCGTACTGCGGCTGGCCAGGGATTTTGTTGAAGGGCTGGAGAAGCTCTCGGAAAATGGCCTTTTGAGTGTCAGGGAGCAGCAGTTACTGGACCCTTCCAATGGAATGTGGGTCGGATTCCAATCAGTTCGAGGCAGCCTTTTTGATATTGATGTTATCTTGTCGCGACTCAGACCGCTTGTTCCTCCTGAGAGCTCTCCTCTCGGCCCCTTAGGTGGTGGGTCCCCAGAAGGATCAAATTGACTCCAGGTACAACCAACGGTGTAGAAGTGGTGCATCATGTGGAATGTCTATTCAGTTTGTACTATGGAAAAATCTAAACCTGCGCAATACACTCAATCTCAATAACCGTTCCATCACCCGGAGGAACAGCCTGCAGGCACGAGCGCGATGGCATGGGCTTGGGAAGGAAATCGATGTAGACCTCGTTCATGGCCGCGAAGTCCTTCATGTCGGCCAGGTAGACATTGTACTTGACGACCTGTTCCAGCGATGAGCCTGAGAGCTCGAGCACTTCTTTTAGGTTTTGGAGGACGGTTCGCTGGACAATATTAGTTGATTATAACCCGCGAAGAAATAGCGGCTAGAAAGTACGTACTGTGGCTTGTTTGATTTCGCCAGTGGCGGTCTGGCCGGCGAGGAAGACGAGACCGGGTACCTTCACAGCGGGACCTAATTTTGTTAGCTGAACGAGTTGGATAATAGGCTCTCGAAGTATGCGTACAGTTGTGAGGCTTGGGAGGGAACTTATCGGAGGAAATGAGTTGGCGGGACATGTTGCTGGAGGGATCGATATTTTGCTCGGAGATCAGAAGATAGCGATAGGCTGGTGGAATATGTAATAATAGTGCAGTCCATGCAGGCTAAGCTGACTTAAATTAGTCCAGTACGTGCTCTCTTATCTCTGCAGCCGGAGGAGCTCAACTGATCGGCAGGAGGAGCCGCCGAAGATTGGAGGAGGAGGAGCTCCTCCCTGCACCGTTCTTTACCCCACACAACCTAATCCTGCAGAGCGATAGTGCCCTTCGGCTATCAGAGGAGCTCTCCAAGATAGCAAAATGTGGAGATAGAGGAACCAAGGGTGTCACAGGGTAGGTAGGATATGGCGGAGTGGCGACGGTCATGCCATGCGATGCCTGAGGAGCTCGCGTGGGAACCCCAGAGTCGGCCAGACTTCACTCCCTACCGGGTTCTATATAACGCCTGTACAACAGTCTCCATCGTAGCCATTGCAGATTGCAACTACACACATCACAATCGTATACCATTATCAAAATGGCCCCAGCAGCACCTTTTAACCCTCCCGCCGCCGACCTCCCTGGGAAGCCCTTTGTCCCAGAATGGAAGCCGCCGCCCATCACCAAACAGACCGAGGGCTTCGCAACCCTCAAGTCGATTGATTTGTCACTGCTTGACTCTAAAGACCCCGCCGTTGTGGGCCACCTTATCCAACAAGTCAAAGTCGCTATCCGCGATGATGGCTTCCTCTTCCTCGAAAACTACGGTGTCTCGCTAGAGCAGCTGCACCGCCAGTTCGCACTCGCACAATACCTGTACAATAACATCAGCGAAGAAGACAAGGAGGGTCTCCTCTTCGACCCGGATACGGGTCGATGGTCGGGCTACAAGCACCCGTACGGATTCAAGGTACTTAGCAACTCACCCACCGATCCTACTTAGCAACATGCATCCCTCTAAACTATTGACAGCGCCATCGCGGCCCCGCCGACGGCATCGAACAATTCAACTGGTACAACCGCGAATGGAACGACCGCTCCCGAATCCCAACATGCCTCCACCCCTTCATGGACGAAATCGAATCCTTCTGCAACTACCTCACGAAATCCGTCAACCGCCGACTCCTCACCCTCTTCTCGCGCGTACTCGAGCTCCCCGACGACTACCTGTGGGAGAACGTGCAATCCCACGGCAGCCCAACAGGCGAGGGCTACTTCCGGCACACGCTCTTCCGCCCCGTGCAGAAGCAGACCGAAGAAGCGAGTAAAGGGCTGCGCATGCACGGACACACAGATTTCGGGCTCACAACCCTGCTCTTCTCTGTGCCGATCTCGTGCCTGCAGATCTGGGGCCGCGATGAGCAGTGGTACTACGTGCCGTATAAGCCCGGTGCGCTGGTCATTAATATCGGGGATACGCTGGAGATTGTCTCGGGCGGACACTTCAAGGCTACCAGGCATCGCGTGTATAAGCCACCCGCAGATCAGCTGAATGAGGAGAGATTGTCGCTTGTTCTGTTTAATAGCTCCGTTGGCGATTTGCGCATGACGCCCGCTATTGGTGAGCTCTCCTCCCCTTGCAAACCATGCTTTCATTCGTCCTCGCGTTACTAACGGAAAGGAAATAGACTCCCCACTTATCCAACGCGAAGGCTGCGTCGAAGAACAAGGCGTGTACAAGGAATTCAAGCGCCTCACGGAACAGGGCCAGCTCGTCCCAACGAACAAGGAATGGCGGGAGATCCAGATTGCGACGGCGACGGATCCCACGGATACAGTGCATAACCGGGTTGGTGTACACCAGGTTGTCATCGATGGGAAGGTCATGCACCAGAGGGAGTACATGGGGGTCAAGGTTGTTTTGCCGGTTTAGGTGCTTCTAAATGTTGAAGTGATTGATACGCATGTGGGAAATAAGCCAATTAGGATTCGTTTCTTTGCTTTTTTTTTTCTCTCTCTCTCTTGGTTAGCCGAGTTCAATGCTATAATGTAGTTATGAGAATCCAAAGTATGCTGATGAAGTCAATACACTAGAGCAGTCTTACCTACCAGCTTAGTCGGGGTATCGTTAACCGCACAAAGCTAGCTAGCTACACACCGGCTAGGCTAGTGGTTTACAGAGTGTTCGACTACTACTGAGCCGGACTTGGAGTATGTTTCTCAAGTTCTTTTGATCTTTTGCTATGCACTGGCACCCCCTATTGCTTTTGTACTCCGAAGCTTGACAGATTTTAGGGACCATTAAGCTCTATAAAGATCTAATTGTACTATGCCTTTATATTAGTAATATTATTAGATAAAGATATAGTAGCTTAATCTCTTAATATTTGTAATCAAACGGAGAGTCCCAGTTATGGTTAGAGTAATTATTGGATGTAGGAAGGAGGACATAGACATTGTGGTGATAACGTAACTTACTTACCAACCTTAATACTCTAACAGGCACAATGCACCTCTACATAAACAAGTACGCTAGTCTGGTTTTTAGAGCACTAGGAATTCGTTGTTCTGATAAGCTCAGAGTAGAAGCCGGTTAGTTACTTTGCAGTGCATGTAAATCGGTCGTGGTACATTGCCCTTCTGCCCTCGCAACCCACTTTCATGTAGGATGAAAGAGTCGCGTGAATATGGGATTTTCCACTGCAAGCATTGTGTAACAGGGGCTCTCGTATAGGAACAAAAGAACGCTATCTTTAGCTCTCTGTTGTGGGTATACTGCCAGCGTTTGCCAATCTTGCCGTTTAGTCGAGTTGCGGCTGGCCTCCGTAAGATCCTGGCCTCCCCATGAGTGCGTATGGAGGATGGGTATTGGTAGAGTCAGCAGCTTTTTCATCAATCGCGAGACTTACCAGGATGCCAGTGTTATATAAGTTTGTCAAAACAAGCGATGCTCAGGTGAAGGTTACAAAAGAGCCAGCAACAATAATACCGGACATTGACATAATTGATCTGTAGTGTAGTATAGTATAGTAAAGAGAAGAGTCAACAGGTGGGCTAACTAGGTCAAGGCCTGGAAGTGTAGTGCCGCTTTGATTTGTCGGGGGCGAACCTCGGCCCAAATATGCTGATTTGTAGTTTAAAAATGTGGAGTCTCAGCTCTCCTGGAAACGGGGTTCGTTTGGGTTTATATCTCCCGCACATCCCCAGACTCAGTGCGGCCTACCTGCATTTGGTTCCCTGGCAAATCGACAATAAAAACAGCAACATTGACATGGCAGGCTCACAGGCTACTGCTCTCGTCGTCGGTGCCTCTCGGGGAATCGGGCGGCAAATCGGCATTGACTTGGCCAACAACGGCTACGCAGGTGCGTCCGGGCCTTTCCCGCACGCACGAACTCGAGCTACTACTGACTGTCCAGTGATGCTGGCCGCCAAAACAACCTCAGACGCCCAAAAGACCAGTCCATTCCCACCAGACCCCAACTCTTCGGCCTCAACAATCAACACGGTGGAGCGCGAGATCCGCGAAGTCGGGGGACAAGCCGCCAGCGTTTTTGTGGACGTGCGTGATGCAGCACAGATTCAACATGCTGTCGCTGAGACTGTGCGGAGGTTTGGTAGGCTTGATGTTGTGGTATACAACGCCGGGGCGATCTGGTGGTCGTCTGTGGAGAATACTCCCCTCAAGCGGTTCAAGCTAATGCAGCAAATCAACCCCGAGGGATTGTATGCTACCGTGCAAGCAACATTGCCGTATTTCGAGAAAAATGGCTGGAGGGGCCGGATTGTGGTTGTTTCGCCGCCGATCTATTCGCGGTTCTTTAGGGGGAAGACGGCATACGCAATTGGTAAGTTGCCTCTACCAAGCGTGTGAGGAACCAAGAGTACGATGTCCGGCTCAAGCTGATGAGAATAAACAGGCAAGGTTGGTATGAGTGTCCTGGTCAAGGGACTTGCGATGGATTTCGTCCGTCAGGGGCGAGAAAGTATGGCTATTACGGGCATCTGGCCTGCCTCGGTATATTCTATTTCCCGTCTGACATCGATCAAAGAAGAACAGGGAGAACGGATTAGCTAATATGCATTCCTACATACAGGCCATTGAATCGGCCGCCACTGAGTTTAATAGATCGGAAGACGCCAGCAAGGCTGATCTGAGGAAGCCGGTACGTTTTGCTGTATACATACGTGTAATAAAAGCTGACCTCTCGCAGACAATCTTCTCTGATGCTATCATTGCGATGCTTCGTGCACCAGCAGCCTCTGTCAATGGACTTCTTGACACCGACGAAGATTTTCTCCGCGAACAGTGTGGCATCACTGATTTCTCTAAATATTCCGTCATCCCAGGCTCCACACCTCGCCGAATTATGCCTGCGAAGTTTCCCGGATTGGAGGTTGCAGAGCAGGAGGATGAGGGGAGGAGAATGGATAGTGCAAAGGCCCGGCCTACAAAGATCTAACAATTTGGCTACTGCATTCTATCGGGTTTGGAGGATAAGCAACGAGTAATGATTTATTTCATGCTTTAGGTCAATGCGAATTGTCAGCTGATATAAATCTCAGGATACAGTACATCCGTTCCAAGTCTCAGGCTTGTTTGCTCGAAAATATAATATAGCAATGGTGAGCAGCCACCCTGGAGTGAAATCATAGGCACACTTAAGGGGTGGTAATAACAATAGGAAGGCTATATAACTATTACACGCTGTAAAGACCCCAGTAACATCGCTTCTGACGCTTTCATACCCCCGGGAATTTTTCCACTGTCGGGCTGTGACCCAAAATGTACCCGTTGACCGCAACACGGTGCTCGTTGTGATTGCGGAACACATCACCAGGACCACACATGAGTGCACGACATATACAAAATTATCGGTCACGTAATAGTTTTACGGTAACTAACTGAAGATGGCTAACTAGGCCCTTGCAATATTGGATTCAAAAGGTAGGACGAACTGAGCCGGAACTCCTTAGGGTATCTCCGTGATCGACGGAGCGGGTCTCGGCCAATTTGGCAGCTCGGAAGGCGCATACCTACATGAATGACAAATCAATTGCTGCGGGACCGAGGTGGAGGAGCTGAGGGAGAGCTGAACATCCCCACACGACTTTGCCAGCACCTCGGGTTAATCTAGGGTATAAATGCAAAGTATGTTCTCAGTGAGGAGGTAGCGAGACCATCATACATCGACACAGAGAAAGAGAAAACAGACGTTAGTTTGCCAGGCCTACATATAATCAACTAAGATGCCGATAACCTCCCCGTACCCCGACATCAACATCCCCGACGTCAGCATTTGGTCTCTTTTATTCGAGCGAGAAGATCTCCCCTACCCAGAAAATCATGGTAAATGGGGGGGCTCTGTTATAATGAGTTTTCGCTTGTTCTAACAATGTAACAGGTATATTTTATGACGAGCAAAGCGGTCAGAAATACACCTATGCAGACATTCGTCGTCTATCCCTGCAGTTCGGACATGCACTTCGGCATCGTTGGCAATGGCAGAAAGGCGACGTGCTCGCGATTTTCTCTCCTAACCACGTCATGGTCGCACCGGCAATCTGGGGGTGTCAATGGGCCGGAGGAGTCGTGACGACCGCAAATCCCTCCTACACAGCCGGGGAACTCGCTCAGCAGCTTAGGAGTTCCAAATCATCCGCAGTTGTGACAACGTGTGAATATCTCACGGTAGCACAAACGGCCATGGTGGAGGCGGGAATCAGCAACAATAAGGTTCTTGTTCTTGACGAGGACCATATTGAATCAATATCATTAACATTTCCCGCTTTTCTCGCTGGAATCGGATCCGCCGATACCTCCACGGAAAGGCAGCCGGCAATCAATCCAAGTGAGGACTTTGCCCTTTTAATGTACTCTTCCGGAACCAGCGGCCATCCGAAGGGAGTGAGGCTTACACATCGGAACATTGTTGCAAACATCCTGCAATCTTATGTGATCAACTCAGGGAAGCTAGATTGGCAAACAGACAAACAGATTGGTTTCCTTCCGGTTTTCCACATCTACGGTTAGTACTTTCCCTTTCCCCCAGAGTTATGAGGGATAACCTTAGCTCATGTCATGATACCTAGGTGCGATTGGGATTCTTCACTATCCCATATACGAAGGAGTCCCCTGCATCATCATGAGAGGATTTGATCTGGGTCGCTTTTGCGCAGCTGTTGAAAGATACGGCGCAACATTTGCTAATGTGGTCCCTCCCGTGTTATTAGCACTAAGCAAGCACCAAGCAGTTACTCGCTACAATTTGTTCTCTTTGCGCTTCCTACACTCAGCTGCTGCCCCTCTTACACGCGAGTTGATAGATGCAGTTGAAAGTCGACTTCAAACCAAGGTCCTGCAAAGCTATGGTTTGACAGAAGCCAGCCCCGCTGCATTCGTTCAGGTATGAGCTTTGTTTGGGACTTTTCTTTTGTAATAAAACACTAATCAAAACTAACAACACCGCTGCAAAGATTTGGAACGATTCGAATCAGAAGATAGGCTCCGTGGGAAAGATTATGCCAAGCATGACCGGCAAGATAGTAGCAATCGATGGGGATGCAGAACTCCCGGCCAACAAGCCCGGGCAGCTCTTCATAAAGGGGCCTAATCTGTTTACTAGGTACTACGGGCATCCAGAGCATGATCCGGAGCACTTCACCCCGGACGGCTTCTTCAAAACTGGAGATGTCGGTTACGTGGATAGCGATGGTTACCTGTTTATCACGGATCGCATCAAGGAGTTAATCAAGTACAAGGGATTCCAGGTTGCCCCGGCAGAGCTGGAAGGGGTCCTCCTATCCCACCCCAGTGTCACGGATGTTGCTGTGACTGGGGTATTTGATCAAGAGCTGGAAACCGAGCTCCCACTCGCCTATGTTGTCCTGAACTCGGGGATAGCTGCGACAGATGATACAGCGGAGGAACTGCAGGACTGGGTAAAGGAACGCCTTGCGCCGCATAAGTGGCTGCGCGGGGGTGTGCACTGGGTGCATGAAATACCCAAAAGCGCTGCTGGTAAAATCCTGCGGCGACTGTTGAGGGATAAAGCCAAGGGCGACTGGCGCAAACCAAAGTTGTAAGAGTTCAGCAAATTTGTGAAGGGAATAAGAAGCAAGACATAGCAGTAGGGTGAGGGAGCTTGATCCTGACACATTTTCCATAAGCTGACATGGTGAGAATCACAGAGTCACTGTCTCTCCTCTAGCTTTGACGATCTTGCAGCTGCTTGGGGGGGGGTGGCAGATTAATTCACCAGAATTATTGAGCCAAACAGTCAAACCACCATTCTCTGAACCCTTTGGAGACACCTCCTCATAATACCTCTCACATGCACTTTTATAGTTGTTTCGAAGGTACCAGATATTAAAAGTAAATGGACAACAACACGGTCTTTACAGGACAATTGCCATGAATCATGAGACTATCAATAAACTTATTCACTTATACAACTTCATCTAAACATTGAAAAATGGCAGGAAAGGCCCTCTTTAGAGCCTTTAACCGCGGCGCCAATAACTTGGACGCAATCCATGTCATGGAAAGAAACACAACCATGATCTATGGTGATATCACCATTCCAATTTCAGCCTTCTCCCTGATTGCCAACCACATTCTTCCAAAATATTGCTAACAGCACCAGGGCAGGCTTTTGACACGGCAGACGCGCCAAAGGTAGCCTCCTTCAATTGAAATATAAGCCCACTTTACCTATATACTAGGCTACTACGTTTATTGATATAGGGATACCTTAATAATCACAACCTTGGTACCCCGTACTACCCCTACTACCATATATATCCTCAATTGTATCTACACATACCCTCCTACGACTGAATAGCATCCTGGTAGGTATGACCCTACTAATGCAATAGATATATACTCTCCTATATCGAAGAAAGGTCTTGATATATTCCCCAAATATAGTAACCTGGAAGAATTAGATTTATAGGATAACACTTTATAATAAACAAACCTGGTGGAGCGCGCGTGGTAAGTAGGTCTTAACGATGCAGTAGATCTATGCCTCGGCAGCGCAGTCTAAATGTGGCAATGTAGGGAGGAGGTACATAGTGGAGAGCAAGAGGCTGTTTGGTGCTCTGTTATTGATTACCTCGGCCAGGAGACTTTTTATGTGTATGCTAGACCGAGGCCAAAATGTGCGAATTATTTTATCAAGCTGAAGGATTACTGGCCGTGGTTATCCGGTGTCTGGATCGCGCAGGGGGCCTGCGGCCACTGAGACAAGCCGCTGTTGGTCAGTCGAGCCTTGTCGGGGTCTGGGACGAGGATTCCGCGAGAGGTCTCTGTGGAAATTAGTATGGTAAGTGTGAGTGTGCGCGCGCGCGCTTTATCCTAGTACAATAATAATAATAAAGTACGCGCGTCCTCCCTGTCATGCTTAGTCCATCTTTCACCCCATGTTTGGTCCATCCTGCGAGGTATCCTCTCGAATGCTCCATGGCATATCCGACAAACATAACGCTAGCGGCCGAGCACTAATCGAGTCTGCATTAACTAGCCGACAGTCTAGCTATAAAGACTCTGCCACTCCCCTTTGGCGTAACTATCCATCAAACGGACACATCACACTTCACGTCACTTTTAAATCATCATGAAATTGGATACCACCTCGTTTTCCAATGTCATAAACAATTGTTTGACATCCACACCCGAAACCCGGCATGGGATCAATCCCGCATACCGCCAACCAAACCCGCAAGTGCCGATTTCGACGGCTAGGATCTTGAAGAGGCCGTGAAAGCCGCGAGGGCGGCTTTTAAAACATGGTCGACCACTAGCTTTGACAAACGCCGTGAGGTTTGATGGCTATGCCAAGAGTCTCGAGGCAAACAAATCCATCCTCGCACAACTTCTCACAAGGGAGCAGGGGAAACCATTGTCCCAGGCAATGCAGGAGATTGCGCTGGCAGTATATTGGGCTCGAACACTTCCCACTCTTGCTCTACCAGAGACTACACTTGAGGACACCGACAACCGCCAGATCTTTCAGCGATACACGCCCCTCAGTGTGGTGGCGGCCATTGTTCCTTGGAACTATCCTGTTGTGCTCGCCATGGGCAAGATTATCAGGGCGGTCTATACTGGGAACGCTGTTATCCTTAAGCCGTCTCCATATACCCCTTATTGTGGCCTAAAACTTGCTGAATTAGCCATGGATTACTTCCCCCCGGGTGTTATGCAAGCACTTAGTGGAGATGATACCCTGGGTCCAATGATGACAGAACATGGAGGGATCGACAAAATCAGCTTTATAGGATCAACCGCAACAGGCCGCCTTGTTATGACGAGCTGTTCCAAGACCTTGAAGCGCCTCACTTTAGAGCTGGGGGGTAATGATGCAGCTATTATATGTGACGATATAAACCTTGACGTAGTTATCCCAAAGGTATAGTAGGCGACCTGGAATGTAAAAGAATGAAACCGGTAAAGCTAACAGCTTATGCACTTGTCTAGGTTGCAACCCTGGCCTTCCTATGCTCGGGGCAGACTTGTATGGCGGTGAAAGGACTATAAATTCATGAGAAAATATACGATGAGTTTCGAGCCCGGCTCGTCAAGTTCGTCGGCTGATTGCCGATGGGTGAAGGGACGCGGCCCGATGTCTTTATTGGGCCAGTGCAGAACCGGATGCAGTTTAGTGACGCCAAAGACCTCATGAGAACAATCGACGCCGACAAACTGACAGCCATGCTCGGTGGTGCGGTTCCCGAGTCCCCCCGGATATTTCATCCCCCCAACTATTGTGGATAACCCACCAGAGGCATCCCGGATCGTGCAAGAAGAGCCATTTGCGCCTATCTTGCCTATCATTAAATGGTCTGATGAGGCCGATGTTATTTCTCGGGCTAATGCTTCAGAGATGGGGCTGCATCTCCCTGTTGGACTTCACACCACTGCACCCCTCATTCCCGGCACATGGCCTTGTGGGTCAATCGATGTCATGGTAGCTTATGAAATGAAGTATACTATGAAGCACGAATGCTAGTTTGACCTCGGGTGTCAATCAAAAAATGGATACAAGAAACGCCTCTCAGCAGACTTTGTAACTATTCAAGATAATGGTCGGAGCAAAGAACCGAGGCCCTAGACTAGTAGCAAATTTAAAAATGATGTTGGATGCCGCGGAGGAAACACTCGTCCTGGTCTGGATAGTCGCGGAATTCCCCCAGACACAGTTGAGCCTCTATTTGGACGACAAAGATGTCAGTCGCTGGAACCCATGTCCTACGGCGGTCGAGATCGGCATCTGGTGCCGGACACTCCAGGGGTCTGATGTGAGAAGTGGCCCAATAGTCGAGCTAGAATAGGATGAGACATCGGTGTATCATTCTCCAAGAAACAGGCCAACATAGGTCAGTGCCACGCCGGCTAATCTAACATACATACACTGCCAACCGCACCTTATCATTAATCATCGGCCCCGACTGGAACCCGCATGAAACGATCACCAAGCGCGATGTCCTAGTGTAATAAGGACTATCATTAGTACGATCCGAGTGCCTGGTTTGGACTCCGCAAAATTGAATCGATACTACCTTCCAGGTCACTGCAGGTAAAGCCCCGCCTGACGAGGAGTGGATGATTCGCACTAGTTAAGATGCCATGTTGGATCATGCTAGGGCTTTTTTTTCTTTTTTTCCTTCCAATGCATTGTTCTGACAGCCGCGCTCGCCCAGGTGGGAAGCCCCAAGGACTACCTTAGGGTAGCATCTTGTTGGGTACTCAAGAGTCTAAAGCGAACTTTTTAGGATGGAAAAGCCATTCGCAGCCAAGAGCTTCCCAGCGGCCTCCTTCTGCCAGGCGAGCTTCGCAATCACCTCCTGGCGCCGTGCCTTGTTCTCCCTCTTGCCAATCTGCTGCAAATGCACCTCATCCGGCCCGTCTGCAATCCGTAGCGTCCGAGTCAACGCCCAAAGATTCGCCAGTGGTGTATCCTGGCTAACTCCCGCTGCGCCATAAGCCTGGACTGCCCGATCGATAAAGGAGAGTGCAACCTGCGGCACAAGGACCTTTGATTCCGCAATCTCCTTCAGAGCAGATCTCGCACCCCCCTGGTCCATGGTATGCGCTGCATTGAGAACAACCAGACGGGCAGAGTCAAGCTCAATCCGCGACCGTGCAATCCATTCCAGGATCACTCCACGTTCAGACAGTATCTGGCCAAACGCTCTCTTACGCTCGTCATTCACACGCGCAATAAGCCAGTCCATGGCACGCTCTGCAGCGCCAATGGCTCGCATCGCATGGTGGATCCGGCCGGGGCCCAAGCGGCCTTGGATAATTTCAAACCCGCGGCCTTCTCCCAAAATGAGGGCAGATAGGGGCACGCGGACATTGGTAAATGTAATATCACCATGCCCATGCGGGGCGTCATCGTACCCGTAGACATTGAGCATGCGGTGGACAGTGATACCAGGAGCCGAGGCTGGGACAAGCACGACGGATTGCTGCTTATAGGGATCCGAACTGCGAGCGTCGGTTTTGCCCATTACCAGATATATCTCACATTGCGGGTCACCAGCTCCGGAGGACCACCATTTCTAACACGGTTCATTAGTCGTCGGTGCCTGGAGAGAGAACAGGAGGTGGTACCGATCCATTAAGCACATATTCATCCCCTTCGCGGCGGATTTCAAGCTGAATATTCGTTGCATCACTAGAGGCGATGGCGGGCTCCGTCATAAGAAATGCAGACCGGATCTTCCCTTCCAAAAGCGGCTCCAGCCATTGCGCTTTCTGCTGGTCGTTGCCATACTTTGCGAGAACTTCCATGTTCCCTGTATCTGGCGCCGAACTGTTTGTAGCCTTTTCCCCATCGCGAAGAATCAGAGTTTCTTATTAGTCGTGTGTTTCGAAGATCTCGTAAACCCTTTTTGATCAACTCACCTCGGGCGCAAGCTTGCTCTTCCCCAAATACTCCGCCATTAACCCATACTCGAGGTTCGTGAAACCGGCTCCATGAGAGGAGTTGGGAAGGAACAAGTTCCAGAGGCCAAGGTTGCGGGCCTTGGTCTTCAGTCGTTCCAAGATAGCAGGGTTGGTCTTCCAACGTTGTTCGCCCTCACCAAGCTCGGCGGAAAAGAGGCTCTCGGCGGGGATACATTCTTTCTCAACGAATTCCTCAACCTATGATCGTCGTTAGATATCATACTTGTTATATGAAAAGCAATTCTAGAGGGCGTAATGATCGTACAAGATCAAGGACCTTCTTGGCCCGGTTGCTGACGAGTGGTTTAGTGATAGATGGGATCCGGGAGGAGGCAGACATCGTGGCCAGTTGACTTGAGTTGATGGGAGAAATCACAAAAGAAAAAAAAAAAAAAAAAAAGGATGTAAATGAATAGTACGGCCAGCACGGGAAAGTAAAATGCCAGTAACCTGATCGTAAGCTGCCGAGGTATATTTCGGCAGTCAGGCAGTGCAGGTTGATGGCTGGGATTAAGGGACATTGCATGATCGTATTATCAACGCCTTTAGTGTCGCCTAGGCAAATTGTCGTGAGATCATGCCATATAATCATTAGTGCCATTCTCCGACATCTTCTGCTAATATTCAACAATTAGACTGAGACTCCTCCTACGAACCCCGGATCTCAGCTAGAAATATTCCTAACCACTCCTCATAGACATTCAGACAATAAAAATTATTTCACTACAATTGAGTCTCCCTACAGGTTCTTCGAAAGCAAGTGGCTGTTGTCTTTCGAGTTCGCCAACACATGAATAACAAAAGAGATGAATAACCCTTGAACAGCGCCGCCAGCAACAGTAATCATCCCTAAATTTCCCTCAGAACACCCCATGACGTCTCGGGCAACATAGAAGACAAGCACACTCCACATAGGGGCACTGATAAGCCCGTTCTGGTAAGTTACCCAAGCCGTATAGGATCCCATGTCTTGGCGACGACTCGCAGCACAAGCGAGCGCAGTGAACAATGCCATGTAAAAGACCAGTGGAGCACCCAGCACCGAGATAAATGCTTTTGGGTACGGCCCTCCATTAACGCTTGGGCCTTTGATTATCTAGAACACAAGCCCCAGCAGCCCGCACGCTGCCACAACCAGGCGAGATTTTGAAGAGGCCAGGAACGAATTCTACGGGCATACGTAACGCTGGCGAAGGTAAAATATGGAGGTCGCGACCAAGAACGGCCCACTGAACATCGCGGAATGCAAGTTGACGATGTATTTGGTCTCGCCCCAGACCCGACCTAGTATAATCCATTGAACTCTCACGGACCGGTGCCGAGAGCATGAATGCACAGTTCATGGCCATAAACTCTCGGTGGGAGTTAATATCACGCTTCCAGATCGCGCGGAGAGCAAGGGCAATTGTCACCAGAAGACCAAATGATAACGATGACAGGACATATGCGAAAGTGTGGCCGGAAAACACCTCGTCTTTTGGTATGGTATCCGCCAGAAAGACAGCTGATAACTAGGAGATAACGAGGGCGCATAAAATGTATAGTCTTCCAAAAAAAAAACCGATGCAATGAACCGTATTTGAATTGTATGGTTGAGTTGAATTGGGCCAGGCCGACGAGGATCGCATGGACCCAGCAATTGTGTGGGAGAACATCGCGGGAAGGTGGCGTAGATATCGTTTGATTTGGCCGCCATTGAGATCGGATAGAGTACCGGAGCCCTCCCCGTAGGCAAAGTCTGGGGAAACTAGGATTGCGAGAACTTTGTCACTTAGGTTCGATGTATGTGTCTCATCAAAGAAATAGGTAAATGACAGAGGTGCAAAGAAAATCACTGTCATTATTACCATAATTGGGATAGTTTTTTTGTAAAAAAGACCAAGGCCATTGATTATTCCGTCAGGAAGTTGGTTATGCTGTCCCATCATGTTGGCGCTGGAGTTTTTGAACTTTGTTTGAAGTAGTTAACTAAGTTTCGAGCAAAGCAGCAAGAAATAGATATTTTATGAAATATAGAAGCAGCAACTGTCCTACCTGATATCACTTACTCTGAGGCAGAGGTAGCTTTAGTCAGATTATAAATCACATAAACCTCGGCCTTCGATGTTCGAAGTCACACATTACCATGGCATGCAGAATATTTTTTTATGGTTGAAGCTGCTTCTGTCAGAACCAGAAGTGTCTCCACTACCTAGTCCAAATGTGTATTCCTTTGCGAGTCTCGGTTCGAACACCTGAATCGCTGGTGCCATAATCGTTAATGTTAATGTTTAGCTGAAGCATATGTTGACCCTTCTCAGAATAATATCAAATATCACCGAGGAATGGCAAGATGGTCAATCTGGAGTAGATACTTCCTTGCACTTAGAATATCCGACCTCGTGCCTCGGAGAGTCTCTGCAAGCCCAGCCCAGTCTGTAGATATGACAATCTTCCCCGTCGAGCGAGTAGTTTTATGCTGGAAGAGCTCCAAATCCTCCTAGATGACAGGGTTCTTTGTCGATGGTCTGTGTTGGGTATAAAGCATTCCTTGAAGGGTTGATTGGAAAGTTTGTGCACCGTAATGTCAAGTACGACGACGCATTATATACACTTACTATTAATACTACTGGTTATAATAAACACAAGGCTAAGGATAACAGCATTCACAAGGGCCGGGTCATTGAACCTTGGAGGCCTTCGAGCTAACTATTAACCATGTCCAGAACCAGGCGGAGATTGGCCAGCATATTATGCAATAGATCTTGCCTAACATGTTTGGGTTTGGTGATAGCCAAAACGTGCTTTATTATGAACTGGATGTGGGTAAGGGCTCGCAAGTTACCACCGCCTAATAGAACCGCCGCCCTCTCTACAAGCCAGATCCAGCAGCAGTTGGACCAGTAAATCTCCGCCGGCGGGTATACCCTTAATAATCCGAGATTTAAAATGTTGCATAGCAACACGGGCAGCCTAACTATATCTGATAGCCCTAAAGGAGGAGAGGAGGCGGACATCTAATACATACCTTGTCTACGCCTCCTTCCTTAGCCACCTCCGCGAGCAAGTAACAGTACCCGCTCTTCTAGAGAGCACAGCCTGCCTTTTTATAGCTATACTAAAATTATTTCTTTGCTAATCCTAGAATCCTCTATCTAGAGTTCTATATCCTAGAGCCAAGCTTAACCCCCTGGCCCAGTATTACCACGGCCTACCGTGCTGTACAGCTCGCACTTGCCCCCAATGCCAACGGCCTCCCTATTAGCGCCCTCTAGGCCTTGAGCGTAAATAATAAAGCTCTAGCATTGTTGGACCGTGTCTCGCCGTAGCGCCGTGAGGACTTAATTACAATAGCAAAGATCACAGCAGCCTCCCGCACGTACTGGATCTTCGTGGTTGTTCTGGATAGAGCGAGTTTTATTAGCAAGGCTGGGGTTCATTTCTTTATACATAATTATAATTACTTAAATGATCCCTCACCTGACCACCTTGATTGTCCCGATATGGAGGTGTTGGAGGAGCACGGGGATGCGCGAGGTTGCGAGGCGGTTGCGGATGGTGGCTATTGAGGAAGTGAAAGTAGAGTAGAGGGGGAGTAGAGTACTGGTGTCAATCCGCAGCTTTCTATTTGTTCTTGTGGGGGTGCTCTCAACGCTTGTGTTGCTGGTGTAGTCAATACAAGAGAGACACCGATAAGGCCGAGCAACCTTGCAATGGGCCAAGCGGTGATAGCTCCTTCGAAGTCCTAGGTTGGGGGTATATTAGAAGATCCGGATTTTTGTTCTCGACAGTGACCGTCTGTTTGTCATTTTTCGGCGAATCTATATCATCTCAATCTGTATCTGCAGGCCTGCTGGATTAAGCTACTGTTGATGCTCTCGCAGTGTCAGAAATATGTCAGAGGCAACATGTTATTTGGGTTGATGATTGATTCGAAACCGTTTGCAGTATTATTGCACTAATAGGTAGATGTACTAGACTTACACTGGTAGACGAAGACGGACTGCATTATGTTCGTAGATCCTAGATATCATCTCGTATATCTTCATGCTATATATATCTTGCCATGGGTATGATACGAGAAGAACATGGACCACCCGGTCAATCATGATCACATCCTTGAAGTTCTCTTCCCAATCAATGCTCCGGATCCGCCTCGGCACTCTCCCTCGGCCTCCCCATCGTCGAAACATCAAACCCATTGTCGGCCAGATACCTTCTAAACTTCGCATCCTCTTCGGTGATCGTATCCTGCCCAATATGCGGCAGACAGAAGACAGCCAGCGCAGCCGAGAAGATGCACAGCGCGCTCGAGACAAAGAAGGGATCCTGCCCGCGGCGCGTCGGGTTGGGAGCGTTGTCCTGGATGATCGGGAAGATGTACGTGCCCACGAACGCGCCGACTTTGCCCATCGCGGCTGCGATTCCGTAGTATTGGCCGCGGATTGAGGTGGCGCTGGATTTGGCGGCGCATAGGCCGATGTTGTCGCCAGGGCCGAATTCGCCTAGGGCGAGGAAGATTCTATGCTCATGGATTAGTATGCAGATATTTTTTTCTCAAGGTATGGGAATGAAGAAGTGGGTGGCGCACCCGTAAACAACGACAAAGGCGGCAACATTCTTGGGTGTGTTGAGGTACTCGTAGCAGCCCGCCATGATGAATCCGATCACCCCCTGTAGGCCGACGCCGATCGCCAGGGTCTTGCGCGGGCCGAGCCAGTCGCTTGCAAAGGCACCCGCGACAGATCCGGGGATGTAGAACAGGTTGACGACGGTGTTCCAGCCGAAGCTCTTCCAGAGGGGGTAGCTGTCGCCGAGGAGGATAGAGATCCAGGCGGAGGAGTAGATGCTGAACGAGTAGGCGGAGAAATCGTAGACGAACCAGATGAGTGATACGATGACCTAGAGAATAAATGTCAGTGGGGATCTGCGGATGAGTTGCGGACGTCGTACCAAACGCTTCCAGTAGAACCTATTCTCATTAGCATAGCTCGGGCTGGTCGGGCAGTTGACACTCACTTAATGATCAACCAGACCGGAAACTTGTGCATGCGCTCGCGATTAAACTCCTCGGGCTCGTTCAGCTTCAATCGCAGATACAGTAGACTCAGCGGAGGGATAATCCCCAGCCCCAGCGCAACACGCCAGGCGGCGCGCAAATGATTCTCCGTGAAGATCAGCACCAGGATCATCGGG
This sequence comes from Penicillium sp. S1316, assembly GCA_023627405.1. Taxonomy (NCBI): domain Eukaryota; kingdom Fungi; phylum Ascomycota; class Eurotiomycetes; order Eurotiales; family Aspergillaceae; genus Penicillium; species Penicillium sp. S1316. The sequence goes on from JAMAHF010000090.1 coordinate 43,196, forward strand.
GTGAAGGCCGAGACGACGAATCCAAAATCGATCTGCAGGTTCGTAAACATGATGAACCACCGATTGCGATGGCCGCGCTTCAGCTCGCCCGTGCTCTCGGCCGCCGACACCGAGCCCGCGGGGTATTCTCCACCGATTCCGATGCCGAGGAAGAACCGGTACGCGGCCAGCGCAGCGAACAGACCGTACTGGCTTCCGTGGGCCCCGTATGAGCCGGTGCAGAGAATCGCAAACAGGATCAGCAGCAGGGTCGAGGTGAGCAGAGCGCCCTTGCGGGACCAGTGGTCGGCCAGCACCCCGAAGAAGAGCATACCAACGACAGTGCCGGCGAATGCGATCGACGAGACGTTTTGGCTCGCGGAGGAATTAGTGTAAGCGTCTGTGTAAATTATACCGAGCATGGTATTGACCGAGCCGATGACCTACAGACGTCAGTTGGCGAGTCCATTAACACTAGAACGGGAAGGGTAGACGAACGCCATTGAGATAGCCATCGGAGAAAAGACCTGCGCCGCAAGCTATGGTCGGCCAGCTGCGCTCCCAGCGGGTTTTGGGGAGGTTATCGAGAGCGGCCGCTTCGGGGCTGGGCACCTCTCCGATTGAGGACTTTTCCTCATCCTTGGCCATGGCGATACACCAGAGGAAGAATGGGCAGATATTCCCTGGAGAGGAAAAAAAGAAAGTTATAAGAAACAAGGGAGGGAGACGGAGGAAGAGGGCGGGCGAGCGCTGATCACAGCCGAGGCACGCGACTGCTCAAAGAGGTAAAGCCCGTCGTTGGCGAAGATAAGGCGTGTAGGATCCTGAAAACTTGGAAACTCGTGGAATTTTCTTCACTCGGGAGTCGAGTGAAGGCCAAGCAGGATACATATATGGGCTCCACAGAGATAAGGCTGAACTAGCTTCCCAAACATTGTCGCATGATCAATTCCCCTCACAGCATGGCTGGCGTCGGGGATGTGATCTGCAATACGACGTCGGAGTCGCCGAGGCCGAGGTCGAGGACTGACTCGAGGCGGGCAAGGATATCTCCGAGCCAGGCACGTTGGTACGGCCAAGGATGTTCCCGTCGCACAGAAGGCTTGGGTGAAGCTTGTCATTTGCCAAGATCCAGCTCGCAATTGAAGATGGGGTGATCAAACAAGAGAACCAAGCGATGGAATCAGAGCAAACGAATCGAGCACGTGCCGCTGCTCCTCCGCAGGATTTGCCCCGCTCGGAATGGTCAATGTGACGTTGGTGGCTCCTGCTGGTGTTGCCCGGCCCCATCCACCAAGATTCTCACGGAACTGTGAAGGGGAATCACAAAGAGCGTCTCTATCAAAACATAGATAACTGTATTTCCACTTCTTTGCCGGCTCCACTTCCCTCCCTCTCGATGGCGGCTGTAGCCTGGGGCCGCCCCGCCAGTACCGACTTCGAGGGCAGCTCAGAAAATTCGAGAATAGCCGTAGAAAAGGTCAGAATATTGGGTATGATGATAATCGTCTTTCTTCAACTAGCAGGAATGACAATAGTGTAGATGGGGGTGGTATAACCCCAATTCGCAAGAGTACCTCAGTCAACCGCAAGAAAATATATAGTTTCTTCCTCACGGTCATGTCTACTACCACCAGGCGGCCAAAGAATCCGATAAACCTGGTTAAAATATGTATACGTTAACATTAGAACTGCGTAATTTCAATAAGGTTGACTATAGGACTTATATCATATATCTAATGTACCCTCTTTGCAGCGATACGAGCCTCCACACGCCGTGACATCGGTTCAATTAGGCAGTCAAAGGAATCCCAAAGCCTTTCCTCGCTGGATACATAATAGACAAACGTCGCTCGATAAGATCAAAGGTAACTTCGTCTCCAGATGATTACTAACCACAACCCCGCTATATTCAGATCCAACTATAAAGAATTCTAATCTACGATCCCTGGTTGCCACTCTTTTCTGTAAATCTTAGCCAAGGATGGCGGATCATGAAGATCAATAGTAACGCACTTGAGAGACTTGAACTTATTACTGCCCCCCTTAATATTCATCTCTGCGCATTGTTTTCCTTGATGAGGGTGCTGAAAAACATACAAAGATGCAGCCGTGGAGAACCAGATCCTGTATACGTAGTACCATTGCTCAGGTTTCTTAATTCTAGCTGGTAAATGATTCTATCCTTATAATACCTGGTTTTTTATCCAGTGCCGGTGCGGCTTCAACGGGTCGAACTAACGGAAAGACCTCCCTGGCGGGTAAAAACGGGGTATAGGGACAGACGGTGATATTGGAACCATTTAAATCGCGGTCTCGCTCAGTCCACTACAGCAGCAGCAGGGGTTGAATGCCGAAGTACCAGAGTATTGTTGGCGGTAGGTTTATTCCTTGGCTGGGACTGGATCACACCGTTGCCAAACCACCCAAAAGACCCCGTGAGATAAAGAATAAGGTTAGGGTTTGGACTATGTGACCGGAATGCGTTTCCACTCTTATTCCCGGTTATCAACCCCTCCGCGGGGTTTGCAAAAGGCGCCTCTCGATAGGCATTGGCAGCTGCTTCTCCCCAATTGTGGTTGAATTTGCCCTTTCCGGATGATATCTGTCAATCAGCGTGGTATTCTGACCGGTTCTGTCCCGGTCCAACCTGTCGACTGCCTCCCACCGAAGATGTTTCCGCTACTGGACCTGCCGCCAGAGTGCATCCTTGACATCGCCGACCGACTCCGAAAAGAGAGCGACGTCAGCTCGCTCGCTCGCACAAACAAACACCTGTACGCAATCCTGCACCGATACCTCTACCGGCGCGCCGTGCGATTCCCCACCCGCACGCGAAAAGGCCACCTGTACTGTTCAATCTACACCCGGAACCTCAACGCTGTGCGCCACTGGATCGACGCCGGAGTCGACCTCAACGCGCGAGCCCTTGAGCCGGGCAGCTTCACGCCGCTCGTACAGGCCGTTGAAGCGCGAGCCGGCTGGCTGCTGCCGAAGCATGTCTGTGCCGCGCCCGAAAAGTATGGGAATCAGGATGTTCGAATGGCCATCAAGGCTGCGGAAGATCTCCGCGCGATCTGTGACCTACTGCTTGCGAACGGGGCGAAGGTTGATCGGAGAAGCGTGTATGGATGGACAGCGCTGCATAGAGCGGTAGTTGGGTGCGACGATGAGATGGTGAAGCTGTTGGTAAGCGCTGGGGCCGATGTGCGACTAGCCACGTACGAGAAATCCACGCCGCTACATCTGGCTGCATCTCAACGGCATAATCGGGATACCGTCGAGTTCCTCCTGGACCGCGGTGCATGTCGCGATTTGCATTCCCGGACGCCCAGCGGGGACACGCCGCTGCATATTGCGGCGTACCATGGGAACATACCGGCCGTGGGCCTTTTGCTCGATCGTCGAGCGGAGATTGATGCACTGGACAACTTGGGGTGGACGCCGCTGCACAGACTACTCGAGCATTACCGTGTCTGGGACAAGTGCGACGATCGCGATACATATTGGAGGGTAATGCGGCTTCTGCTTGAGCGCGGGGCTGATGCCAGCGCTTCGGATAATTACGGTATGACGCCGCTGGGGAGGGCGTTGACCTACCACCACCCGGTTCGCATGGTTCATTTATTGCTTATGTACGGGGCCCAAGTCGGCGTGACGAATTTAAATGGGCAGAAACTGAGCTTTTCTTGGAAGCATCAACCAAGCCGAGTATTACCGGCTGTTCAACGGGGGATTCGAGAGTTGAGGAAACTTGTCACTCCAGTTGGCCTTTTTCGGCGGATCAAAGATGTAGAGTTTGAGACCATGCCACCGAAATGGGCGCGTGTATTTGTCGATTAGGTCACTGTAAAAGAAATATCACGATCTGGTAAAGAATACGCCGGTGATGGCGAAAGACATACATAGCGATGCTCCTCTACCTCTTGTTCATGCCTTCCTCCCTCGGCAATCCCAGATCCAAACGCACCTTCCAGGATGGTCGAGTATACGGGTTAGAGTTCAGCTCTGTCCTCGGTGACTATGTCCGCCCACCGTGTCTTTTCCCTTCCACCTGCTACCACCGCCTCTCGCCTCTGTGGAAAACCTTGTTATTGATATGAGTTGACATTGTCCATGTTCGCCCTCCCCTCAGTTCGCCAGCAGCACCATCTTTGTCAGCCGAGCAGCTCAACATCATCGAACCCATCTACAACACAGCCGGCATCAACGCTAGTTGCTACTTTCCTTGCCACTGTCGGGCCGATCTCTAATCTCGTTTCCATTCGCTTCCAACCGAGACTGTTCGTGCAGTGGGTGTGAGGCGATCCACTGCTGGATATCCGCAATCAGCAACCATCTATCTCTGAGGTACTGAGCTTAGACCTACGACGAGACGTCAACGACCCCCTTCGCCGGATCGTTGATACGCGAACTAATAATACGACCCCTCCACTTGGCCTCGAGTATAGATATTCAGCTAGTAGTTATAGCTACTCCTGCAGCTCCGGTAAGTTTCGCGTTTGCGACATTGCCCTGTAGCACCACATCTGAAGAGGCTGCGTTACTGATGCCTAGCTTCAGCTGTTGGGGGTATGATGTGCGGATTGGATTTGGGCTTTGAAGGGATGTCGTGGGTACTGTATGTTCTAGTTCGCAGGAGGGAGCTAGGCTAGCTAACTGGGGTTTACAGTATTATATAAAATCTCTCTAAAATATATCGAACACATTTTATATTCGGGATGACCCTGTTTGTAAACACCAGAGATACAGTGAGCCAATGATCAGGCCAGATCCTTTCAAACGGCCACGCAAGAGCTGTGGGGACGCTGTTCAACAGCCGAAGAGGTGGACCAGAACCCCATCTTCTATTGCTCAGAATGACTGTGATAGCTCAATTGTAAAATTACGGACTATATTTCGTTTTGTTTCTAATTTTCATTGTTGAATTATTTCACTGTCGAAAAACCCCAGCTATACAGACGAATGGGGAACACTGAGTTCCTCAATGGCAAGCCGTGGTGCACCGGCTCTCCGTTGAATTATCTGTGCGCAAAATGGACTGCGTATACGATTTTTTACGAGGGATATTGAAGATCCTGTGATGCGCCTACGGATGCCCCTTCCTACGTTGGGTCTCTTGTTTCTATGATGAAGCCTGTTGTCCGCTGTGTGTTGTCCCACAACACGATGGCGCGTTTCTCGATGCTAATGAGGGGCATGACCGGAGGCGTCCTACTCGGAGTGGCGGCTGCTCTCTTCCGGACACGTTTCGGGTTTGTCCAGTTTGCGTACGGGGAGGAGAACGACAAGGCGCAGGGCGGCGACTCAACTTGTCGTGCTTGGCTAAACTCCAAGAAAAGCGATCAGGTTGATGATGCGCAGTACATCACGACTCAATGGGTCCTCAGTTCATTTGGCGGCACCGTCGGCGCGCTGATCGTGTTCGGGGCACCGTAGGGTGTGTATGTGATATCGTTTAATTTGATCATAGGTGGTAAGTACGTACGCATGCCCGCTTTGGATTTGGGTTAGCAAGACCAGGGCTTCCATTACGACGCTCTCATTGCAGCTGGCTTTCTGATCATCATCAACCATCGCGACGTGATGCGCGATGACGGCCACCACCTTGCAACATTCAGGGAATCAAGTATAATACTCGCGGTGACCTTATTGCGACCTCCGTCGGCACGGCGCGGAGCTCCTCGTACCTGCCTGCGTGCAAGGCCGCGGTGGGGTTCGCAGGGACCACGATCGTGTCTATCATGTCATTCATCAGCATTTCCTGCGAGGCTAGCTTGAACACTACGCCGTCGACTGCAACGACCAGGGCGCCCGCCTCCACTTCACTTGTTTTCTTCTACCTCCTCATTCAAATGCTTCCAGAGCATGGTGCAGCGGGTTCTTGGCGTGTTCACGAACGATGTGTGCGCGGTACCCGGGGAGGTTGAAGGGCGTAGTCAGTCTGGACATGCGCATCAGTTTCGCGACGGATTCGCAGGGGGTAAGGTAAGGTATGTTACCCAGACGATTTGGATTCTTGTGTTGCAATCGTTCGTGGGTGGTCTGTGTAAGCTTCGTCATGTTGTTTTATGTGCGTGATATGAATTATTTTCTGAGTGGTCTTGTATTGTTCTGCAGGTTGTACAAGAGAGAACAATGGTCAAGGGGTGTGCGGTTGCCGACAACAGAGGGAAGAGACATGCAGAGGGGGATAGTGCAACCATGAATTTTTGCTCTTGTTTCTGTTCCTTCAACCTTGACCTTGAGGGGATTTTTTTTTCGCATTGGCTTATTTTTTTTGCTGGTTACCTGGTGTGGGGACGTCGACCGGTATACAGTAGGCAGCCATTAATCGACTGACTTCGACTCAGTCCTGCGTATATTTGGAGATTGACCGCTAGCGTCATCTGTCGTGAGGCAGCAACAATATTTATCATTCGAAATCAGGCACATACTTTTCTCGACTGGCTGCGTCGTCTCTCGTACGCTCTAGGTCCAAGGGAAAATGCCGAGAAAGGGTTCGGACCCACTGTCGGGCCTCTAATTGTTAAACTGCCAGAAAGAGTTAGCAGTATGAGACATCATCCACAGCACTGCCTCCGCTCGCCAGCAAATTTCTACAACGCTGCTATATGGTCCTTTGATCAAGCTACATACAACGCAGTTAGGAGGCGGGCTAACGGACTCACGTCGGCCCACTTATCCATGGACTGAGACCATCAACGAGAGAGCCACGGAAGACCCTTCAACCAATGGCAGAACAATTACGTTTCCCAAACCCAGGCAGCAGCGACAACCATGAGGATCTGAGGCGTTGCATGTCGGGTGCGCCAGAGATCGAGGACCGTCCAGTCGGTGAGTTTGGCCGAGGTATGGTCGTTGTCGCATTACCCGAAGAGGGCAATCGGCCTCGTGGTCTGGTCTGGCGGTGTCTTCCTGAGGCGCTGCACACACCGCGTAACCTTGGGAAAGCGCGAGCAGAATCGAACCTCTTCTGTCGCTAGCGGCAAAGTATGTCGCCATGTTTCAGCCATAGCCTCTCTAGAGCTCGACTAGGGCATCGCTACGTAGTCATTCTGTCGAGTGCAGGGCGCAGCAGCCGACGGACTCTTGTATTCAGGGCTTGTCTGTCCACGGAGTATGTGCACTGGGCGCTCTATTTCCCTACAGTACCAATGTGCGCTGCTTGTACGTTGGGAGGTGTCGCAGGGAAGATTCTCTTGAGTGCTGGAGGCGCACTGTACTGATTGTGGTGTAGTAGGACCCTCTGTGGGGCTCAAAGCCAACCTTAAGAGCGAAGAAAAAATGCTTATGCCTGGCCAGACTGGAGAAGGCTCTTGTACGGAGTATGCCATTTGACACACCCACACACATACGCCTTTTTTGGAGTAGATGGCTGCCATGTCGTGTCCTCTGTTTTTAGCCCGGATTGCTCGTACTAGGGTCTCTTGAGATAGTGAGGCGCCACCCACTGAGAGGGACTAGGAAATCTGCTTCAAGCACCATGATTCAGACCCTCGATGAAACAAGACGACTACTGAAGACCGAGGCTCCTCTTCAGCACTGCAGTGACTGTACTGTCCTGGCTTTGTCCGTGGAGGCCGAGTCTGAGCCGGTAGCGTGGGAGAAGCTCGGGCGGTGATTGGTCCATTCGGGGCGAACCAACGGCTGGTCCACCTGCGCGTGTCGAGGGAAAATATTGGCCGACGTTGCGCTCGCAGCAAATGAGCTGCAGATCTAAAAGGCTCTAACCTTCTCAACCAGAGCCCGCAAAACGTGCAATTGGGCCGGCGTCCCATTGGCATCGTCAGTGCGTGAAGTCTTGGTGTGTCTTTCGCAGACCCTGAAACCCGGTGTCCCGCACTTGACAATGCTGTCAGATCTGTAAATTCACCTCGCTCCCGGATACTGTCAGCATGTTACATTGAGGTAAGAGAGCTTAGCCGAGCGTTTTGGACCCCAATTTGTCGGTTCGTGAAATTATGATGCTGCCTGTTCGCGGCGACGAAAGCCAGGGCCAGCGGAGGAGGGTCCTGGTTGAGCCGCGCGGATCACTAGTACGGGCCTGCCAATCACAGCCGGGGAGTGAGGCACTGCACCCTCGCTCTTGATTGCTGTAGAGTGCTTGGGGTTTGGGGTTTTCCAGTCTAGCGGAAATCAACAAGCTCAATGCGGCCGCAAGCCTGTCCGCAGGCGACAGCAATGGGGGGTGGGCTGCATCGTGGGTTATTAATTCAGGAGCCGCCTCCTGTTTCGCTCTTCTGCACAGTCGCGCGAACAGAGAAGAAAAAAAAAAAAAAATCTCGAGTGCGATGCTTGTACCAAAACCTCTTCGGCGAGTGGCCCTTGCTGCTCTTTTCGCCCTCCTCTTTGTGGGCTGGCAATTACTCCATCACGAAAAACAGCCCGACTTTAGGGAGGTGCGACATGACTACCCGATGCTGCTCAAGTACATTGAGGGCAAGGAGGGCAATGGCGGAGGTGAGCTTGAGCCTGAGCCTTGAAGACCCCTTCTTCACGGCGAAACTTGACCTACCCTACTAACACAACCTGTCTGAATACAGCTTGGCACTTCCCCCAAGACTGGCCACAAGACTCGGACCCCCCACTAACCATCATCGGCGCCGCAACCCTCGCCCTGAATTTCACCTCGCAGCCACAGCGCCAATTACCCCACTCAGCCATCCCACGCATCATCCACCAGACCTGGAAGGACACGCGGCTGGAGACGTGGCCGACCACTTTCCGGGAGAGCGCCGAGAAATGGCTCAGGGTCGTGGACGAGGGGGAGCTGGCATACATGTTCTGGGACGATGCGGGCGTCGCGCAGTTCATTCGCTACTTTGAGCCGAATCTGGAGGCCGAGTTCTTCGCGCTGCCGACTAAGGTCGAGCAGTCGGATGTCTTTCGCGTCTTAGTTTGCAAATGGATTGGTGGTGTTGTGAGTGCATCGCATACATTCCTTACCTTGAACGCACATACTAACGGAAGTATATAGTACGTCGACATGGACACCGAGCCCCTCGAATCCCCCATGGACTGGATCTCCCAAGTCGACATCGCCCCCTGGACAGACCAACAGACAGGACACACCTACCACTCGTCCGAACCCGTGCGCGCCATCGTCGGCATCGAAGCCGATAACCCCCCGGACACCGACACCTTCTGGCGCATGGGCTATTTCTACCCGGTGCAATTGACCCAATGGGCGTTCGCCTGGGCGCCGCAGCACCCGATCCTGACGCAGTTCATCGACCAGATCTTCGATACCGTGCGCAAGGTCGCGGACAGGCACGATGGCGATCTCAACTCTGAGCCGACGCAGCTGGAACTTGCGTACATCGACCCTGTCAATGTCACGGGCCCCATCGCATTCACGGACTCGGTGAGCAGCTGGCTCGGGGGGCAGGCGGATCTGCGCTGGAACGCAGTAACGGGGCTTGGAGACGGCGGGAAGAGCAAATATGTCGAGGACGTCCTCGTGCTGCCGATTACGGGATTCAGGTACACTCGCCCACTCCTACTACATACACTCTCTATCACATGAGTAGAAAGCTAACAGACCATCATGGAAAAATAGCCCCGGCAGAGGCAAATACGGCAACATGGGCTCGAAACCCATCACCGACCCGTCCGCGCGCCTATACCACCACGCAGAGGGCTCCTGGCGCAAGATCAGCATCTCGGTAGAGCTGGGCAAGTTCTGTCGTTCGGCGTTTGGTCTGTGTCGCGATTGGTCCAAGGTTTCGCATGGCGGGTTTTTTTCATAGCATGGGCATGAATAATGGTAGCGGGATTCCTTTCTTTCTTTCTTTTTGGTTAGCATGCATGCATATATGGGTTGTATACTATAGACTATACTAATTTAATAATTTATGAGATATGCTGGCGTTGAATAGGGTTGGAGTAAATGGATAAGAGACTTGGGGGGCTAGGTAGTTGTACATGGTAAGATTGGATGCCGATTCACGGGGTTCCTTTCTCTACACTGAATCGTGAGTAACATAGGCCCGAGGAATAAGCACGCTAGAACAAAAAAAAATAAAATAAATAAAGTTGATATTTTGGCACCATCTGCGAGGGCCGGGGGTAGACTTGAACCCCGAGAAGGAGATAAAACCCTACTTTCTTCAGAGGCATGTCGAGCCCCGCAGATATCCATGTTTTACATTTCCGACCTGTTGGCGGTGACAGAGAAATTAATTCCTTTTTTTTTTTGTTTCAAACTTTCGGGCTGATATAGTAAGGTTCCCAGGTCCAACCTCCTATTCCGCTGTCATCGCCGGCTGCATGTAAACACATATATGAGAGGACTTGGATTTTCAGGAATCATCCAGGCATGATGAGCCTGACTTCTCCTTTTCGTGGCTATCTTTGCTGCCAAGAGACTGACTGACTGACTGACCTACACTGTGGCCCCTCGCCATTCATTCGTCAAGGGAACATGAGGTTCTGGCTAGTCCGAGAGCCTCAAGTTCCAAATCCCTTACCTTCTCACTACATAACCAGATGCGATGCGGCCTGCCGCGCCATGTGTTCCAGGTATAAACGGAGACACTGAGTTGGTTACTAGTAGACTACACGTGTCCAAGTGACTGTTGACAGTCATATTGACATGCACGTGTAGTAACGGGTGGCGTTCATGCAGACGGAGGTGGTGATGGAGCCGGGGCAGCACGGGTTCGTAGGGCTTGGGAAAGGAATCGTGCGGCTCCGGCTGTGTTGATTCGACGACCCACGTGGAGATTTCGAGGCTTGTGACTGTTGGCGGAAGGGCACATAGCAGCACACTGGCGACGATTGTTTGCCTCAGTGAGGGTCAACTTACGCGTTTGAAAGAAGTTGAAAATACATAGGCGCTTGATCTTATCGACAAGGCCGTTAGCGGCGGGGTTAAGCCTACAGTGGTTGCTAGCGCGTGGAGGATTCGTCGCTCTATGTTGGAGGCTTGTCCGCGCTTATGTATAAGCGACGTGAACTGTTAGCGACCGGATTTGTTGAAAGATTGAGTCAGTCCAGCGGAGTTTTGTGCCGTTGGGTGGTTGAACCAGTTTGGGGATGCGTAGCGGCTGGATGCTGATGTGGCGGTACAGAATGGGAACGGCGATGCAATATAGTCGATTACAAGCTAGGAGCCTTTTGCTATAGTCTCTACTGTCGATATAGCTCTGGAAGGTACTGATAATCAACTCGTCAGGAAGCGAGGATAGGCTGGTCATGGCGAGGGTAGCTTGTGGTGGCGGGAGGAAGAGACGCCGTTATTTTGACACAAATGTGAGAAGTCTATTCATAGCCTTATCCGGGTGCTGATCATGCTTGGCACTTCGTCTGAGTAGTGGTCAATTGGTGCATTAAAAGCACAGTTGCAGGTGTAGTTTCAGGTGCAGGTGCAGCCTCGTTCTTTCCCAATTGCGCGGCGTAAGCAAATCAGGCTCGCGCGCGGAAAAATGGCGGCGTGACGAGCTTATTGGCCGAGATTCGGGGCCGTTTGGCTGGAGCGATGCTTGGACGATGACGAGAAAGTTCGAGCCGTGAAGATGGTTCCTCGTCCTCACGGGTCATCCTCCTCGCATACAATTGAGTTTACAAGTGAGCTGGAGGCGATGGTCAAGTTCTCACAGGCAGCGCCCGACTGGTGGATCAAGATCGGGGATCTTGGGAGCAGTAAGCGAGCAAATGAAGAAACTGCCCTTCGAACCATAGTCGGAAGTCCAGGGTACTTCGCCCCTGAGGTTGTGCAGCAAGGACTGTACGGCAGCGAGGGGAGACCCTTCGAGTACACGCCTGCGGTTGATATATGGGCACTCGGCGTGATGACACATTACATTCTCACCAAACTACTACCGTTCAAACCGCTGCACGATCTATTGGCTTATGCCCGCGGAGGCGCATTTCCAATGGCCAGCTATCGGAGAACATGGTCAAGACCGATGGCCTGAATTTCATTTGATCACTTTTGGCCCCGGATCCAGAGGACCGCTTTACTGTTCAAGTTGCACTGCGGTGTACATCGACTGGTGGCCATATTCAAGTGGCCAATATTGAGGAGCGCTATGTGCAGAACAAAAACGGCACCAGCCCAGGTGATCCTCTCACGCAGAATGCGGAAAGCCAGGGGCAGCTTGCGCACGGAGCGTACATGACACTGAAATCCTCCCAGTACTCGCGCAGTCGATTTGAATACAATAGATGGACGACACGAGAGGACACGAGATACGACTTAGATGGCGCTACCCTAGTGGATACCTGCGTCGATGACCAGGAGTCTGTCCTGGAGATATCCGACAGCGCAGATGGTGAACCGAGCCTGTCAACAGAAAATTGGAGTATACCAGGGTCGTCAACACCGACTCAGCTAGAAAGTCCGGTGTATGAGAGCTCGGAGGATGGTCAGTCCCGCATATCTGACGCAATCTGCTGCCCGGAGGAAAAAGAGGAGGCATCCTCGTTCATATAACGGAACTATAAACTTGATAGGCTCGGTCTTGCAACGTACGGACGAAGAAAGTAAGCTCCAGACCCACATGACCTGCAAACAATCAACAACTTGCATGTGGAGGCAAAAACACTGTTCCAGGAAGGTAAACCGCGAGACACAGAAGCTCTTCTACCGCGTCTGTGCGAAGCTGAAACCTAGGTTTGGGGCCACGGTCACGAGTACTCCGCCAGGCTATGCGATACGCTCGGCAGCAGGTTTTTCGAAAAGGGAAAGCGTAAGAAAGCGGGAGATCTGGCCCTAAAGATATATTTTTGTTGCGAACGCGCCGATGGGTGGACAATGAGAATAGAGAAGTTTACGTGGTGGAACCTGGCGATCTGCTTTCTCAAGCAAGGCGAATATACAGGCCATATCTTGCTGCCGACAGTACCAACAAATGTGCGGAACAAAAACTGAGGGGTTAAAAGACCAGATGAATTCTCTTCTGGCACTTGCTCAGTTCTACGTGGGTCAATTTGTATCGGCAGAGGAATCTCTAGAAACAGCTTATCAAACACACCGCAAGCGGACGCTCCCAGATAAAGATGCGGCCCTAATAGTCCTGCACAGGCTGGGATGTACCCTACACATACAAAGCGAATACAAGAAAGCGCACCAGGTCTCCGGCAAAGTCCACAAAGCTCGGCTAACCATTCATAGCGTCAACAATGAGCAGACGGTTTTCTCTGCCCAGTGCCTCGCCCTGGCGGAAAAGGGCCCGGTATAACCCGATGTCGAGGACGCTGCTGTTGAATCAAAACTCGCGTTCAATACCGGTTCGAGAAATCGCCTATGGGTGGGAGACTATTCCAGAGCTCCACGATGATTAGGCCAAGATATTGTGAGAGAAGCTGATTGTCCTCAATTCCATTGCCCACGCCTCTGAATACGCCATGCCTCGGGTCCAATTTGCCCTAATCTTACGAAAGTCATGATTTTCGAAAACCGATTTGCTGCCTTCCCATTGTCAAATTAATCTACCACTACCTCAAGCTGTAACTCTAAATCAACTAGACCTCACAGTCCACATACTATGTACACCATTCAATAGAAAGGAAGGGACTCTCCAGATAAAAACTCTCATATCTTCCACCCATTCTTGTAAAACCACCTCCAATACAGACCGTCATTCTACGGTCCCAAGTGTAGATACTTCGCCTTCTTCAAGTCGTAATCCCGTTCCTCATCCCATTCCTTGACCGTCGTATCCTTCAGCCTTGGACGCTGGCAACACCTCCAAAACGCGCGGATAGCCACCTCTTTAAGCTCCTGGTACCGGACGATATCGACCTTGCGCATTGCCGATAGCATTGCCCTCCAAAAAGCATCTGCATAGGCGTCATGATCCAGAGATCTGAATCGCAGGAGGATGCACGCCTCGACAAACGCTGCCGGCTGCAGGATTGAAACCAGGTACAGACCGTTCCAGGGGCCGGAGGCACGGGGCTGGACCACTGGCTTTGGCTTTACCTTTGCCTTTGCCATATGCATTCGCATTTGCCGGCCTCGCAGGGAGCCAACAGTCCGTTGACACTGTCACGTACTGACCCACCTCAGCCGCGCCCTCAACCGGTGTCCCAGCCCTTAGCGAAGCGATCGGGATATGCGGGAGGAGCGCGCTCTACCTGAAGAGCGAGAGCAGGATCCCTCCCCGCAGAATGTAAATGCACATTCGCGATGCGGTGGAACCGAAACGGTGACTTGGCCACAAGGTTCTCCGGCGTAGATGAATTTGTTGTCTGGGACGACAAAGTCGATGAAGGGGAATTCGTGATCCGTTGCGTATAGCCCGAGCGCTGTCCAACCGAAGAGGATGGAAGTGATCTTGCGGTCGTCAAGGCATTGCGCGACGTGCGCTGCGAGTCCCTTTAGAATGGGGTGTGGGAGATGGCTGCGCATCTTGTCTTGGATCTTACTTACTTGTTTTTGGCAGACAGACTATCTGAGACGTGTTGAGTTAACTTGGCAAGTAAGTGGGCGGGCTATATGCAGCTATTGAGGGTTGAGGGCGTTAGGAGCTATATTTAATTCGCTGAGAGTCTTTGATTACGGTCATTGAAGGTTTAATCGCCTTTGTTAGCTCTTGATACAGTTATCAAAGCTGCGCAAAAGAAATTCATTGCCACCCGATCTTCTGGATTTGAACAACAATGAACAATCCCATCAAGATCCTATGCCGTGTCTAGCCGATCCCTTGTCACGAAAACGATCAGACCGAGACTGCTATCCATCGAGGTGGATTCATCGTACGATGATCTTACATACCGCATTTCAATGGCGCCCACTCGTGGCTATATGGGAGAAAAGGGCGCTCAGAGCGTAGAGTTGCCTCTGATACCTAGAAAAGGATACGTGTATCTATAAAATATGGAAAAATCACAACGCCCTAAGGAGTCAAGTGTTCAGGTAGCGCTGCCGACCTATCCCTCACAGCATGATCAGCCACACTTAAAGCAGGACTCCAAAAATGCAACGACGCAACGTTACTTCTACCTCTATTGGAAGCGTACTTATTGGGTATGACATTATAAAGGGCATTCGGGTTACTGTCGTAGAACTTGTGTATTACACAAGTAACGACACAGCGATTTGAGCCCCAGCAACGACGGATGCAGGTCTATTCACCCTACTTACGAATCATAGACGTGGAAATTGAAGTTTGTTCAAGTTTGCCATCCGGTCACCAGTGGTCGTATCCAGACCGGTGTTTCCAGTGGCTGAGTGTGATTTAGGGTAAAAAGTTAAATCGCGGCATAGTTTATAGTTCGCTTTGACTCAAACAATAGACACGAATTTTCAATCCCATTGCCCCAGGATAGGCATCAAAACCAACCTCCTCCCCTACTTTGGTACTGTATGCAGCGGGAGAAGGCCTTTACAAGGAGACCGCATATCAGCATCTGTAACCATATGGTACGGGATAGGGGACACGACAGGCCTAGTTCTAGGAAGTTTAGTAGTCGAGGCTTCAGATGCGTAGTATGGTGGCAAGCGTCTAGCTGATAATACCTGATGCCAACTTCCGATCCACCGCCCTTGCCCAGGCGATCTGGAAGTGCGTCGCTCGCAGATCGGACCTGTACACCTGTTGGGTCGGATGTTGCCTCCCGAACTATAACGATGCTTTCTACACAATTCGAGTGACCAAGAATACTCTCTTCCAAACCGTATTAGAGAAATTTCTGCTCTCCCTTTGCTTTCTGCTTTCTCTCTCTTCTCTCCCTACGTGTCGTTGTCTAAGCACATTCGATAACACTTTGAGCATCAGGTCCCATCGATACTCATCACCTCCTAGACCACCTCTTCACGGAATTCCGATCTACAAAACATGGCAGCCATACCAAACCCCCTGAAACGCAAGGCGTCCCTGCTCTTTGACTCAGGTGAGCGGCCGCCGCGCCCCGCCCTGGACACACTGTACCAAATGGACCGCGTTCGGCAGCCCACGCCTGCTGCGACGGAGCAACAGAGACAAGGGTTCGTTATCGCATCAAACTCCACATCTACACTGAGAGTCATGTTGCTAACCTGACTTACCAGTCCAAGCCCCTACTCCAGCGAAATTGTCTACATCTACTTCGGCGCCAGCAGGGCCCGATACCCCATGTCCAAGGGCATTCTCGAATCCCAGGCGCCCGGTCTCCCGATTGAGAAGAATAGCTGGGGCGCCTGGGAGGCCAACCTACCCCACATCCACGAAGACGCCGGCCACACGCTGGTGCATTTCATCTTCACCGGCGTGTACCAGAGCTGGCCGAGTAGTAGACTCTGGGTCGTGCCCGCGGACCACAAACGCCAGTACAGACAGAGCGTGCTAGTCTTCCGCGCGGCATCGACGTACGGCCTCGATCCACTGAAGCGCATCGCACGAAGCCAGATGCAGCTGCACGGCAACAGGCTGTGTATATTCGACACACTGGATGTGCTGCGCGCGCACTTTGAGACGCTGTCGATGGACGAGGACAACCCTTTCGTGTTTGATGAGATTGCCGCGCGGCTGGAACGGGCCTTCAGCGCCGACGAACACGTTTTCCGCGACGACCGGTTTTCTGAGCTCCTTGGTGGTAATATCCCTGAGTTCGATCAGTACGTTGCGCGCCTTGCGTTTCAAAGTTTGACGGGGAGGATCCATGAGCTTCGGGAGCTGAACACGCGCTTGCAGGCGGTGCAGCGCGTCACTACAACCCCATCTTCCACCGAATCAGTCCAGGAGGGGACTCCCGGGGAGCAGCGAGCGTTCTCACCAGTATTGAAGAGCTCATTTGCAACAAGTGGGCTTCCCAGCCTGTACAGATGGTAGGTTTGCAGACCTTGTTTCGGGTTAATCTAGTCTAACATCGTCGTACAGGCAGAATCCTGCCTGCACACCTGAGGACTGGACGTTGAGCATCCGGTAGCATCGATCGCAGACCGCATCATGCGAGGTAGATAAGATGTCTGGGGTCGAGCAGGATGGGAGGGAGACTTCGGCGACCACTGGAACCCCAGATCGGATTTTGGAGGAGGAAAGGTAGAGGATGATGAGCATGTGGCTGAAGTTTCCGGGTGCAAACACCACGTAAACCCGGTAACCACCGTGTCGCCTTTCTAAATCGATAATACTTCCCTGGTATGGGGCGCTTCTGGTGTGTGAAATCGGGGGATGGATGCCTGCCATGGCTGCATTATAAGGTGCTCTAGAGGATGCGGTAGAAATACTCGAATCGAATAGATATATATCTCCTCTGATTCATTTGATTGTAAATGCGCATAGGTTTCGCATCTGGTGCCATTTCAACATCAGTCTTCCGCACTGGCTAAGGGGAAAATTCCCTCGGGATGGATCCATCGTGGTTGTCATGCTCGCATTTGGGGACCTGATTACTGATAAACCTTGGGACGCGGCCTCAAACTCCAAGCCTAGGGTTAGTTCTCTATCACTGATCAATACATAACGCCCCTCTTGGCAAAAACCCCCCTTGGCCCCCATCATCCATCCATCTCCACCCCAAAGCTAGGCGGAACCCCGTCATCTAAAGTCCCCCAGACATCTCCCACATAGCTCTCCTCCTCATAGGACTCACCATGCAACCCCTTTCCAAAAATATCCTCCCGCCCCCGCAAAATCCCATCAATAACCTCCCTCCCCGCCCAATACAGACTCTGCACCGCAATCCCAAACCCACCATGATCAGCATACAGCAACCCCTGCAACGCCGTCTGGCCCGGAAACGGGCGACCAAAGTTCGACGCCGCGCGCATGATGACCACGCGCCGGAAATCGGCAAGGCCAGATTTCGCGCCGCGCAGAAGCGCTTCGAGCGTCGCGTGGTCCTCCTGCTGCGTCGTGCAGTATACACCCCGGCCGCCCGTCAGCGCGCGCGTCGTTGTTCTCGAATGCGCGGGCGAGTAAATCGCCTGCGAAGTACACGTCGCTCGTGCTTGTGTCGCATTCGACTATACCAGGCGGCCGCATACCGCCCATCTTGCGTGGTGGATTTCTTGTGATAGACGTGCGCAGCGTCGCAGTCCACTAACCTCGCGTTCCTTGTCCACACCGCCGCCTGCCTTGTCAACCGGGGACCCAGCGCGAAAACTTCTGTCCCGTAGACGGTCTTGGGGAACGTGCCTGGGCGCGTCGAGCCCTGCGGGATATAGCCTGTTGAGAAGTTGTCTGGTAGCTCGCGGGGGTCGATCCCGTATTGCAGTGCGTTTTGCATGGCGAAGCGGGCGAATGTCACCGAGCCGGTTGTTCCCTGGAGGGGGGGAAATGCCGGCGATGCCGGCGATGAGGAAGTAGGTTTGTGTTAGGTTGAATTTTGGATTCGAAAAAGAGGAGAAGACGAGGGCGGAGATTGTCACTGCGGCGTTGAGTCCGCCTTCGCCTGTCGTTATCTGGCAGATGGTGTAGGAGGTCGTGCAGTGGATGTCCAGGAAGAGCGGGGCTCAGAGGCCTGGGAGGGAGATGTTGTGGGCGAGCAGGTTGAAGTCCGGGATTGAGTGCCAGATTGTGGCTTCTTCGGTGAACTATTCTTCTTCCTTCAGTTTAGACGAGTTCCATGGACTGAGATGGTTGATACGGATGTTCACAGACTATTGAGATGATAAAAGACCTTGGGGGAGACTACGTGGTGCTGCAGTACATCGCGCGAAGTCGTCGCACCGGCAGTGAGCAGCAGCGCAGCCAGAGATGCCCCGAAAAGGGCCTTGAAGAACCGCATGCTGCGCAGTTTATAGAGACATTGCATTTAAAATTCTATACGGGAGAAAAATCTGCATTTTAAATACTCCCGTTCCTGGTCTTTGTTTGCTTTCCACTTGTCGATCATCGACAATCAGGCCCGGCCAGACTCCAGTAGATAGATACCAAGGCAGTAGGCGCGCATACTTGCATATCCCATCCTATCACATCCCATCACCATGCATCCAAACCCGCAGACCACCACGGCGCCGGCAGCCCCGGGCGCAAAGACCGCTCACTCTCACAACCGATACGAGCGATCCTATCACCAACGGATCTAGTAGTTGCCCAAGTTACGCACTCTTCCCCGCACCCGCACCCGCACCTGCACCCGCATGCTTCTTCTTAGCCTCCCGATTCCCAAACGGAAACCCCGCCGTGCGCTTATCCGCGCCCGTCCTGCGGCTGATGCGCCCATGGCTCGACGCAAAAAGCACGCACCACAGCCCGACGGCCGCGATGGCCGAGTACCCTACAATGGCAATGAGAAACACACCCTTGGCCGTGTCGACGTAGCGCGTGTACGCATAGAAGGCGCTCGCCGCGTGGAAGAGCGAGGTGATCACCAGTGTGGGGACGGCGTAGGGGGCCTTGGGATCGTTTTCGGAGTCTGGGTCTTCGGTTGTGATTGGGTCCGAGAGGCCAGAGGTTAGTGGGATTGAGCCCGTGAGCATGATTGTTAGTGCGGAGACGGTGAGGAGGCTGAAGCCTAGGCAGCGAGAGAAGTAGATTTCGATTGCTGCACTTTTAGAGTTAGTAATGCGGTGCTTGAAGAGTGGCAATACGGGTGCGTACGGGTCGCAGGACGGGTCTCTTCTAGCAGCATGGCTGAGATGCCTTGTGGGACGGAGATCAGAGCTGCGCTCTGCAGGGAGAGCCAGGCGGCTGTGGAGTAGGTGTAGGCGTAGAAGACCTGTGCGATTGCATTGAAATTAGCTGGAGACTGCGCAGGCGGGGATAGATAGGGAAGCATACATCCATGATTGTATTTCTGAGGGGTAATTGCTTTGAATCTGAGATTTTCGAGGTGGTGGAGGAAGCTCGCGGCCTTTTAAGAGCAGTTCGTGCGGCAGTCACGATGATGTCATTGTTGCACTGTTGATGATGTAGCAGGCACGTGAACCCACCCACGGGGAATGTAAATATAGATCTCCACAATATGTCATTATTATTGGCCACCAGATAGAGTTCTGAGATTAAATCTGCTGAACTCTGGTAACCGAAGTGCCAAGTCCATTTGTTCGAAAGCCACAGCTGGACGCTGCCACACCCCCTCCACCACGCTTCTTCACACCTTTCCACCGACCACCAAGGCGAGACACTTACCAGAGTATAAACAAAAGCCATACCTTATAATCATCTATCATTTGGCGGCACATAATGGCAAGTCTGTTGCTCCCGAAGGGTGGTGAATATGGGTAACGTATCTTGGTTGGTTCCTACTAGGTACAGGGGTCGGCCTTTTCATGTAGCGTCCTATCTACTCAATTTAGTGTGGTTGCAATCATATACTCAAGCCCAATGACTATGGACGTCGCCTCATTTATATGTTATGTATCAGACATCTGATACCAAGAATTGAAACCAGTTCGGAAGAGATCCTGCCAGGGAAGTATAGTTAAGTATCGAGAACTAGATGTGACAAATAGCGAACAATGCGCGACACGCAGATAACCCTTGAACCTGATCTGTATAGACTAGTAGATAGTATCCCAAACAGGTCGCTTGCGGGGATGACTCGGGTAAGATGTTCTCCAGTCTTGCGGAATCTGATCTCAATGGACTGCGCTGCAGTAGAGGCATAGTAGACGTCGTGGGAATGAGGAAGAGTTGCAAATCAAGTCAGAAAACTTTGAACAACAGCTGCTCGGAAATGAGAGTGTTGATCTGCCGGCACACTACCATCAATTCATGTCACAACGCTTACGTTTCCTGTCAAAGGCCTGCTCTTGAGGGTGAGGATGCGCGTTCGCCTCCTCGATCAGGCTCTGCAACTGCAATCGATCCTTAGGACTGCGGTATCTTCTAATCAGCTGAGGCAAGTCCAGACCCTCCAAATCCTTACAATCAACGGCTGACCCATTGTCTGTCAAGTACTTGATCCGTACCTCGCTCAGTCCGAACGCGACGGCTCTGGCAAGTGGTGTCATTCCGCAATCGTCCCGAGATTCAATATCAGCTCCGTGGTCAAGTAGAAGCCGCACAACATCCTCAATAAGGTTCCCATCGATGAGACCCTCGAGGCGATGCAGCGGGGTCCGGCCAGAATTGTCTTTTTCATTTAGTCTTGTGTCATGGTCGGGAGCCACGGTCTTCTTGTTCTCGGACATAACTGCCGCATGAAGGGGCGTCGTCCCGTCCTCTGAGCGGGCATGTATGTCCGCACCGTACCCGAGGAGACACTCGATGATCTGTGAATTCCCGTCCGCCGTCCCCCAAAGCATCCACGGTTGAGTCTGATCTGTTATAGCCCTATGCAAGGCCGTCACCCCGACAACTTTAGAACGCACGTCTGCGCCCTTTCTCAACAAGAGAACCACCACCTCATCGTCCGGCATCGAGGCGGCCATGTGCAGTGGTGGTATATTATAGGACGGGTAGCACCGACGGATATCAAAGGGAGACAGCCATCCCGAGATATGGTGGGCCGAGCCGCTTATATCCGCACCGTTATCCATGAGCAGCTCCGCAATGGCGAGGTAAGCCTGTGCCTGCGCCTCATCGTTCCCCTCTTCTGCCACAGCATGGCAATGCTGTCGTTGCAAAGTCTCGTGCCTTGGCCCTTGCACTGGCGGCAGGAGATATACCCTCGTGGCCGCACCAAAACACGCTGACTTATCAACCGGGTGATAAAACATTCATTGCGCGACGCGGTGGCGTTGACAATGCCCCCCTATTCAATATAGTAACGGATGGCGTCAACATTAACTTTTATAATGCACCGCCATAGCGTGGCCACGGCATCTGGCGATCGTGCAGCGCGGTGAAGAACGGCGTGCATGTATCTGTTCGTTCGGGACAGAGAGCTGAGATCACTTGGGCGACGAATATCATCTGTTATGAGGAGTAAACACTCGACTGGTAAGCTAGAAATGCGGCCCATTTTGGTGAATCATACGCGGGTAATGATGATCCTCTGTCTGAATCACAACGCGTAATCATAAATGAGGATACCCAGCACACTACCCTGACCTATACTATCTTCTGATTTGTTGACAGGGGCGACAGGAGATTCTGATTTGCTTGACCAGGTTCAAGAAGGTATTCGGATCCGAGAGGATTTACGGGGTATCTCAGACATCGAACTGCTCGAAGCCAAGCAAAGAGTCGCGCTTTCCTACTGTCTCAGGGGTCAGTTCCTATTAGCAGCTGATTTATTTCGTCAAATATATGAGGCGATTCCTGACCCAAAATCTCCTGAGGCATTGGAACTACGGGATGGTGCTATTCGTCAACGAGCAAGCTGCCTTTTATACCTCCAAGAGAATGAGCAGTTCGCTGAGATAAAATTGACTTATTCTCACATCAACTGGATTGCCTGGGAGAAGCAACAGGAGAAGGGAAACCCGCACCTTCCCTCCTGGAGATGGCTCATCAATTATCACTTGAAAAGAGACTGGATGAATTTCAAATTTGTCAAAATCTGGAAGATGGTCTTAAAGCTTTAAGCGAGGCTTGTCAAGATAGCAAGCTCACAGTTGAAGAGCTAGAGTCGCTGATGGTAGAGATCTACAAGCGGGTACCGTAAGGTAATCAAGATCTAGAATCTACGATATTATGCTCATCAGTTGCGAACTGTTTCCTATTAGTCATCTTTTGCTTATGCATGGCCCTAATATGTTGCTGAATTAAAGTTCTACGATCTTAACCTTACCTCACAAAAAGACTCTCAGGTTTAATGACATCCTCACCATTTATCATTATCATCTCAGGGCATTAGCTCGTGGCAGCGCGCGCCTTCTCATTCACAGGCGTGGTGGTGGCTATTGTAGTCTCCTGTACATAGTGCTGCTTGGCAGGCAACTCAACGTCGGCACAATCAGGGGCAAGGCCAGGCGACAGCAGGCAGGAAGACCCTGAGCGCTGGTGGTTTGATACTATAAAACCAGATAATAGCTTCATAAGGAGCAATCTCCAGAAGCGTACATATAATTTTTTTTTTTTCGAAAATGCCACCTATCAGACGCTGGAAGAGACTAGAATCCACCAATACGAAGGGGAAGACCAAAACACCTCCTCGCCTTGTGAGCTCCGAACAGCGACATCTCTTTAGCATCTCCCTGGAAATATTAAACGAAATCTCCATATATCTCCCACTAGAAAGTCAGATCTGCCTGAACCCTAACCCGCCATGAAGCACTCGAGCGCCTGGGCACCGCATCATGGGCCTCCCTCAGTCGCCGGCGCTACTACAGTGACGTCATCTCTTTACTCTCACTCCTGCAATGCGGTTTCCCAAGCTCCGGGTACTATAGCGCCTGCGGGAAATACACCCGCATTTGCTTTCACGAATCCCGCCCCGTAATCGACTTTTAGCCACAGTCCAACGAAGCCGGTGGCGGCAGGTATAGTCTGGTCTGGTCGCATATACTGCAAACATAGCAGCCAGCCGTGACGCCGCTTAACAAGAATCCGATCGCATTACTACAACGGGAAGTGGTTTGATTTATGCGCCTATAGCTAGAGAATTAAGGCGTGAAAGGTAGAGCGGATATATGCAGTTCCTAAGGGGATTATCGAGTGGAATAATTACCCTTACCAGCATAAGGCGAGAGGTTTGGAAGCTAAAGGAGCAGGTGACGGAGTAGAGGGAAAAAAAATTAAAAAGTATGTAAGGGCACCAAGATATCAAGTATTTGATCTTTGGGAGGCAAGGCCTGGGCCTAGTTAGACTAACTTGTTTATAGCTTAATTGATTAGCAGCATTAGACGGGATGCCCTTGTATAGAAGAATTAAAAAGAAAGGAACTCTTCAGCTTAATCCTAAATGGGATAACAAAACATCACTGTCCTTACGGCTGCCTACAGGATTGGCAAGTATGGTCTAGCAAGCCGTTTGTGATTGCCCAAGCAGTAGAAAGCATCTATAAATACTAGTGCTACTGTAGTGGGACGCAGTTTAGCATCGTTCTTTTTGGCTTGTCGCCTACTTCAACTGACCCATTATCACTGATCCCTTTCGCACATCACAATACCCTGTCTACCGCTCTTGCCCCATCCCCCTTCCTCCCTACTTACACACCGAACCTCTCAACAATACCATCCCACTCCCTCTGCGTAACAGGAAACACGTTTCCATGCTTCAACCCGCCGGGGAACTCCCTCTCCGCTCTCGCCCAACTACCGGGAGCTTCAATGTTATCCGTCTGCCAGGCATCATATTCACCATAGTTATCCAGCAGGAGATAATACCTGCCAGACACGTTGACATCCGCAAAGGCCGCCGGCCCCTCATACACACTCTCAACCACATACCCAGGTACACGCTCCCACTCCCCAAAGATCCCGCTCGTCGATATCTCCTCGTACACCCAGGCGACGGTCTCGTCCTTGAAGAAGCGCGCGTAGTGGCCTGGCTCGCCGAGGTAGAGGAACTCCTGGTCGATGAGCGGGATGCCTTCGCTGTCCAGGGCATGGTAGTCTGCTGGGCCGGAGAAGGTGGTGAAGTCGGCAGTTGTCGCGTAGCGGATTCGGTTTAAGCCGGTAGGGGAGCCTGTGTGGTTTGTGTCTGTGGGAGAGTAAAGGCGTGAGGCCCAGAAGATATAGAATTGGTCTTCGGTGCTGTTGAAGATTACGGAGGGGGCCCAGGCCATGCCGGCTTCGGGGGCTTCGATTCTGCGTCCGCGGTGTTAGAGCTTTGTACAGTGGGGCGTGAGATCGCGTACGTAAGGGAGGGGATGTTTGGGATAGGTACATTGAAAGTACAGGCTCAGACCATTCAACCAAGTTGGCTGATCTCCAAACGACAAGCCCGCGACTTCCCCAGCGGACTGCGCTGTTCCAGGTAAACCCGGGCACGTTGATATCCAAATCTGCATACCCGGCCAGGCCCCATTAGCCGTAAACTTTCGACATCAAACAACATACACAAGCTACTGAAACATGGGGAAAGGCATAAACATACCCGTCGCAACAATAAAATACTCTGAGCGATCTGCATTCGTAGTCAGGAATATATCCCGGACAGCTTCTGTCCCTACAGTGGACTCAAGTACAGGTTCTCCCCCATTAAGTCGCGCAAAGCCCAGCGGGTCTGACACGTTGGAGAGCTGCCAGAAGACGCGCGGGTCTGGATCGGTGAATGTCGAGAGCAGGTAGCCGACGTAGGGTTCATCTGGGCTGGGCTTGGGAAGTACTGCGCCAGTCGCGCCGGTGATGATGCCAAGTCCTGCGAGGAGGGATGAGAGGATGATCATCTTGAGCTAGAATCTTGAGGGAAGGCTGACGTGAGTGATCAATGTTACGTTGAGAGTAGGCTGGACAAAGTCTTTATAGGCAGAAGCCAGTGACAATTTAGCCGCGCATTGATGGCCGTTCATGGGAGATATTCGGTTAATTTATTATGTCACTAAAATCACTCATTAATAGGAGGGACACTAGGATAAATCTGTCACTCGCTGTTAATATTATTTGTATCTTGGTTTGATTGCCATCACACTATACCTCCCCAGCCAACCCTGCTCGGTTAAAAACTATATACGAGCAAACCAAACCCAGAGAACCCCGCGTTATTGTCCAGGCCAAGCACACCCCACCTTGGCTTGAAGATATCAGCCAAGCCATTCGGAGTAGATCGCGGAGGTAACCCTGCAAATCATCTACGGTCTTTTTGCGTTGAATTCCCGCTCGGAGGCCATCTAAAGGAGCAGGATTCACTCGAAGGGACCATGCCTTACCATATGTGTGGGGCAATTTACCTATACCTCAGTCTTCTGCAGATCTCTCTACTTTTGTAGGGTTCTCGTTCATACGTCAGTCTCCACTAGAACAATGGAAAAGGCTGTGCGTATTAGAGAACAAAAGATTAACAAAGTGTGACGGTGCGCATGGACCTGGCAGCCATTTGGTCTCAGGTATATCCTCCGATACCTATTACTGTAACGGCATGCTGTCGTCGGAAGGATACTGAGTGTTTAGCTCCAGCGAGGGATCGCTTCTCACCTGTTCGTTCCACTCATTGATGTCACAAACGAAACGTCGGGCCGTGTCCCTCGTTACCCCTTGCTCGATGAGATATTGCACATGCTCTTGTTCTCCTTCAACTAAATCGAGATCAAGACCATTGGACAGAGTTATATCTCGTGCTTTGCGCCTGTCAACCTTGGGTGTTTCGTCAGTCACTTATAGTTCATGCCAGGCTCAGAACTCCTTTACAGCAACATCACGGGGCCCGCTGATTCTAGGGTTCTTACCCGACAGCGCAGGTCCGGGCCGCGACTGTGTTACAACCGACTCACTCATGGCTGGCGCAGGCAAGACATTTATCTTGATCGGGATGGACTGCCAGGTGCAAGCTGATTATTTACTTTCGTCGACCTCCTCTCAAGCTTCTGTTGAGCCTCCAAATATAAGGCTTCCTAGATATCTTCTAGAACATCCTTATAACTGTCCAGCTGGCCATCATCTCGGTTCCACTACTGCATTATGAATGAAAGCATTTTTTTCCATTTACAAATATTTTCTGTATTATATGAATCCTAGTAGCTGCCCCTGATCCTACGCCTTGTGTATCCATTTCTGGAATCCCTTTCTGTCCCACTCGCCGCACCGTGACCGCCCATCTTAGATCCCCCGGTGCTTGAATCTAATATCCTGCACATATAATTACCCGAGGGGCCATGTACTATGCTTCCTGCGCCAAGGACACTGATATTAAGTGACCGTCCCTCTGCTGTCCTCGGCTAATACCCCAGAGCATCAAATAAGAGCAGCGGATGAATAAAAATGCTGCGGAGGTCCGGCAACAGCATGTCTCGGGTCTCCTCTATATAAGCCGCGGGGATCGCATCTTTCGAAAGCGCAAGATATTCCATAAGGACCATATCAAGGACCAGATCCAACATCACTACATAAGCGAATCCTTACACTATACTACCCAAATGCGCCCCCATACCTCCTCCTCCTCCCTCTTGGTGTGCCACCTCACCACCCTCCTCCTAACCGCCTTAACCTCCCCCCTCCTCGCAAAAGCAGACAACCCCATCATCCAAACAATCTACACCACCAACCCCGCACCCCTCGTCCACAACTACCGCATCTTCCTATTCACCGGTCACGACGAAGACGGCTCCACGGGCTACAACATGCACTACTGGCGCCTCTTCTCCACCTCCGACATGGTAAATTGGCAGCACCACCCCTCCCCCATGTCCCTGGCCACCACATTTCCCTGGGCAACGTAAACGCCTGGGCGGGGCAGGTCACCCCGCGGGGCGGGAAATTCTACTTCTACGCGCCGGCCAACCACGCAGCCACGAACAAGATGGCAATCGGTGTGGGGGTTAGTGAGAATATCGAGGATCCGTACGTTGATGCGATAGGTGGGCCGCTTCTCGAGAATGCCGAGATCGACCCCACCGTCCTCATTGACGACGACGGTCAAGCGTACCTCTACTGGGGCAACCTGAACCTGTGGTATGTAGCCTTCAACGAAGACATGATTTCATACAGCGGCAACATCACCTCGATCCCACTCACAGTCTCGGGCTTCGGTCCGCGCCCAAATCCAAGCAACACGCGGCCCACGGCCTCCGAGGAAGCGCCCTGGGTCTACAAGCGGAACAGCACATACTGCATCATCTACGCGGCGAACTGCTGTCCCGAAGATATACGGTACGCGACTGCACCGACAGCGCTAGGGCCGTGGACCTACAGGGGGGGTTGTGATGGCGTCCGCGGGCGGGAGCGGGACGAATCATCCGGGGATTGTGACCTTCAGAGGCAGCGAGTGTTTCTTCTACCATAATAGTGGGCTTCCCCGGGGGCAGTGGGTTTACGAGGTCGGTTGCGGTGGAGGAGTTCGTGTATGATGATGATGGGTCACTTCCCGAGATGTAAATGACCGAAGCTGGGGTCTAGCAGGTGCACTGGCTTGACCCGTATAGACGGCAGGAGGCGAAGACGATTGCGTGGGCCGGGGGTGTTGAGACGGGAGAAGCGGGAGT
Source organism: Penicillium sp. S1316 (assembly GCA_023627405.1). NCBI lineage: Eukaryota > Fungi > Ascomycota > Eurotiomycetes > Eurotiales > Aspergillaceae > Penicillium > Penicillium sp. S1316. The sequence goes on from JAMAHF010000090.1 coordinate 71,019, forward strand.
GTTTGTTACGGATATCGGGGAAGGGGGTTATATTAAGGTAAAGGGTGTCGCGTTTGGGAGAGGCGCCCGCTTATTCAGGGCGCGTGTGGCATCCGCATTGACGGCTGAGACAGCTGGTGCAGCCGCGATTGAGATCCGCCTCGACTGTCTGGATGGCGCCGTTGTTGGCGCCCGCACCGTCCCTAGTACCAGGGGTGAATGGGCGGTCGTGGAGAGCCCCGTACAAGGTATTACTGGGACGCATGACGTGTACTTCCGGTTTACTGGGGTGGGAGGGTATCTTTTTGGCTTTGATTGGTGGCAGTTTGCCTAGCAGCGAGCGAACGTACTGGGCTAAGTGTGCTGAAGTTCGTGGAATTCGCTCGGAGAGAGGAGTGGGAAACGCGAGGCCTGAGCTCGGTTCGCAAGTTTACTAATTATATACTATCTATTTATAAGCCTTAAGCTATTTCATAAAAAACTACCAATATATTAATTACTACCCAGCGCGACTTGCCCCTGCCTCCCTGCCCCCTCCCACACACTTACTTGGCTTCGCGCCATCCCTCTGCCACCTCCTCACCCTGCTCCCCCTCCCCTGGTTAAGATTTCAGCCTCTGGGGCTACATGCCCGTAGTAGATTACAAGAGCTAGCCCCTTTATCAGCTTTATTTCCTATATAAGACCAAGAGAGAAGCTTTATATATATTATAGGAGCTTTGTGTCCTAGCTTACTATACTAATCCCTTTTACCAGGCCTAGATATGTTATAAATCACGTAAGCCCCTGTCCTTGTTAAGATTATACAAAGTTATTAATAAACCAATATCTATTTGCCTTGGCGTTAAAGGTGCGGCAGATACCGTCAGGGGAGAGAACCAGATTGTCGCTGATCGTAGTTGTCATGCTGGGGCCCAGAATTAAGCTGGACCCTGCCACCACCACATCAGAGTACTTTGGGTTATCGGTAGATGGCTGAAAGTCAAGCTTGCAAGGCATTCTGTTGTTGGATTATATATATATATATATATTCTGACTATACAGACTCGTCATACGCTCAACAGCGCCTTTCCGTATCATCCTAGTAATCTACCAATATCCTAGTTACCTATACTTATAGGTAAACCTAATAGCCCCTGCTCCTTCCTTCTTAGGCTTGAAAATAGCAAGGTAATATCAGATCCCCAGGTGCGCAAGATGTGGGGTCGGGACGCGCGTTTCGGAATCTACTATGATCTAGAGGCCACAGGTGAGGTCAAGCCTTTGTCGAGTGGCGGTCGTGTGAGGTATCCGGTAGACCGCATTGAAGCGGACTCTGCCCTGCTAGACGACCCGGAGACCCAGGCGGAGCTCACGCGCGAATTGGGCAGGCAGTTCACGAAGCACATGCCGTCAGCTGCAGACATGGACTAGGAGCAGGTTGCAAACATGGCGAATGACTCGCTCATAGCAATAGAGGTAAAGGGGACCGTTCGGCGGAATCTCGGTCTCGACGTGAGTCTGGTGGAGATCAGTCGCGCGGGGACTGTCCGAGGACTGTCCACGCTAACGATGATTTCACATTAGAAGGCCAGGTTACGGGGATCGAATAAAACCAAAACCGAGACAGAAAACGGTAAGGAGGACGAAGAAGAAGAAGAAAAGTCGGCGGTTGCGGAGACCTCGTAGGCCCAAAGGGGAAGCTGCGAACGGTTCAAGATGGAGGGAGCATCTCAAGAGACCAGGCATTCTCCAGCAAGGCAGTCCATGCGGTTTGTCAAGGAATGCAATAACGATAAATACGATCTCTTAACCAATGCTAAGCCTGCTTCAACCCGAAATCTTGGGGGCATAGATGTATGCACTCTCTAGCACCGTATGCCAGAGGCACGAAGATAGCATTCCAATTCTAATCTTTGTCAGAAATTGCCAATTGTAATTTCTAATTACCATGAAATACAAGAGATCTCGAAACCTGAAAAGCGGGCATATAAATTACCCATGAAAACAAAGGATTTAGCCAACATTCGGGCGATTATAATATTGCTCCGAAGATGCGCGAAGCACCAAAGACTCAGGGGGCCACTTCACCCTTTAAACTCAATCAAGGACAATCATCATAATTCTGACAACCAATTCCACAAAGACACCAACGGATCTTGTATAAAATGTCTGAACGCAACCAGAAGCCCGGGATGAGTCCCGACGCGACAGTCCCTGAGAAGAACGAGGGCTATAAAAACGTCCGAAGTGTCCTTATCTCTACGTCTATTATCTTGTGTCAGCTAGTTCAGGTATTATTCCATATCAACATCTTCCTCCTCAAGTCGCTGCTAATAGCAATAGCTGATCCCCTACGGCGCCGGCGTCAATGGCTCTTTCAAAATCGCCGAGGAGATTGGCGCCACTCCGCAAGAGGCAGCCTGGATCGCGGCCTCGTACCCGTGAGCATCATCACCGAGATATCCAATGCATAAATCAATCTAACTACTCTGACGTTTCATTTACAGGCTAACTCAAGGCGCCTTTGTCCTGATGGGCGGTCGCGTCGGCGCCGTGTACGGGCATAAGAATACCGTCGTCGTGGCTGGAGTATGGTGGGTGATATTCCACCTTATATCCGGATTCATGCGAAGCATAATCTCTCTATCGGTAATGCGAGCACTCAGCGGTATCGGTGGCGCATTCATGGTGCCGAATGCCATCGCCCTACTCACCATCACATTTCCACCGGGCAAACTGCGCAATATCTCGGTTGGATTGTTTGGGGCGATGGCGCCGATTGGTGCTGCAGGGGGCAGTGTATTCCCAGGGTTCTTCGGGCAGTTGGTGCATTGGAAGTGGTTGTTTTTCTTCTTGTGAGTTGTTGATCCTATTCGACTTGGGTAGAAACGGGCGGCTGTTGACTTGTGTGTAGGGCTATTCTCGGCGCAGTGGTTTTCGGCTTATTTGCTGTTATCGTGCCCGGAGAGCCAGTACCGTTTGACAAAGGAGGGCGAATCGACTATATCGGGGCGTATTTTGGCGTTGCTGGCCTCGTTCTGTTCAACTTTGTCTGGAAGTCAGTAATACCTCTGCATTAAGCTTGAACGCCCTGATAAACGAACTCACAGTCAAGCCCCCATCGTCGGCTGGACCGAGCCCTATGAATACGCCCTCCTCATCGTCTCCCTCCTCCATTTCCTCGCATTTGCCATCTGGGAGACCAAATTCGCCAAAGCGCCCATCCTCCCCTTCAATATCTGGAGCGCCCCCTCCTTCGGTCTCATGGCTCTCTCCGCCTTCTTCGCCTTCATGAGCGTCGGCATCGTCATCTGGTACATGAGCGCCTGGAACCTGCATGTCCGGCACTACACGCTTCTCCTCGACGGCGCAAGCTACAGCCCACTGGCAGTCTGCGGTGCTGTTGCAGCGATAATAAGCGCGAAACTCGTCCGATATCTCCCTGCGCAGTACATTCTCGCAATTGGGTCCCTTGCTTCCTGCGTCGCCCTAATCCTCATCGCGACTATGCCCGTGCACCAGACTTACTGGGCGCAGATGTTCCCCGCGATGATCGTCACAGCGTTTGGGCCGGACTTCCTATTCACCGCGGCGCAGATTATCGCGAGTAATACAGTCAAGCGACATCAGCAGGGCATTGCGGGCAGTTTGATTGGGACGCTGTTGTCGTATGGGTTGAGTACCGGGTTGGGGTTTGCGGGGACAGTGGAGGCGTATACGAATGACGGCGGAAGGGACTTGGTCGGAGGGTATCGGCATGGGCTGTATCTTGGAATCGGGCTTGCCGTGTCTGCAATGGTTCTGGCGCTGGGATTTGTGCGGATTCCCAAGGACCAGAGGGACGGGTGGGATGAAGATGATGCGGGCGAGATCGTGCCTGTCGATCAGCAAGCGTAGGACATTTTCGGTCGGCTTTCTCCTTGTGCGGTGAATAATAAAAGGTATTTTCTAGAACGAGTAATGGACTTTGATGTGCGGTAGCAGGGGTAACAATTAGTATGTCAGAACCATATTGTACAAAGGCTTTGAACAATAGAGGCATGGGATAGAACTAAAGCACGTCTGACTGGTCGTGATGAGAATAAGATGAACTTCAGACTAATGGCAGGAGGCTAGGTTTTTGAGCCAGATGGCAGGTCACTCCCTGAGAAATCTCTTCAAGCTTCGCCTCTACAGAATGAACCTACTACGGTCGAGGCTAGAACATGTTCGGCAGGTCTTATGTATTATCTTAGGACCCTGGCCCACTAGCTAAAGATAAAGTGCACCCCACATCTATACTCTCTGAGTTTGAGCTTATCATAAGGGTATGTAGAGCCTTCTTTGGGCCAGAGGACCGAATGACGCAACCCTATTCTGTCGGGTCGCGCCGAGGTTGATTGATGTATTAGCGATTAGTGATATCCAATTTGTCATCCGCTACCACGACGCCAGGCGCTTATAGATCTCCAGAACCAGCTCCACAGCATTGAAAATCCATAGTCGAAGCTCCACTCTCTTATATGTGCCATCAGCAAAGATGGAGACTCGCGTGTCAAAGCCCCAAAAGCGAGGCCGACCTCGAAAAACTGCATCCGGCGAAGACGGGCAGGTCCAGGTAGGCTGCCACCAGATTTACCCCCTAATCCCCATCCTCAGTATACCTGTCCCACAATTCTCTAACATTGAATATGTAGGCCCGACGGGCACGCATGCGTCGAGCCCAGGAAGCATTCCGTAACCGCCAAAAGGCGGCTCACGAGGCTGAAAAGCACCTGGTAACCAAGCAAGAGGACGCGATTGAACAAATGACATCTGCGTTTGTGGAGTTTGTCGACTTTCTCGTGCACTCGAGGCCGCGTCGAATGGATCACGATTTGATGCGCAAGTTACATGAGACTATCGGGCGCTTTGTGGATGCGAATGATTCGAAGGAGTCTGCCACTTCCGCTTCAGTGATCATGGTGCCCGATGAAATTTCCATGTCATCTGAGCATAAAGCTCCAAAGTATGGTGGAGGGCAGCAGCATGGATCGAATAGCGACGACATTCCGTCCTTCTTTACCTCGCCTGCTGAACTCTCTATCGCACCCTTGCTCGACAGCACATTCGGCAACGGCTGGCCTAATCATCTCCCAAACTCCTTCATCATGCTCGACGACGGGCGGAAGCATATCGCAGGCGACACATCAGCCTTTGTACGCAGACTAGTCCACCACACGCTAAACGTTGGCTATCAGATCCTCCTGGGGAGCACCGACCTCCCGCAGGGGCTCGCCGCGCGCGTCTTTGCTTTCTCGCTCCTTTTCCACAGCCGAGAAGAGGTGATGTTTAATCTTCGCTGGTTTTTAGGGCCCGGGCGTGACGAGCTGGTTAGACTTGGTTTTGTCTCGTTCGCAAACGGTCTCACGCCGAAGACGGATGATTTCGCCACCGTCCCCTCTCTCCTGCCGGCTGTTGATGTGTACGCGGTGGATACGGTCAGGATGAGTGTCGTCGGCACAGACACTGTGGCTCCGTTTCTCAACGCTCGCGAGGTTGAGCAGTATCTGCATGAAAAAGGGGCACGCTTTCTCGACGCCGATACGATTGAAATTCCGGTTCCAGACAGCCCTGGTTCAACTCAAGCAGCTGAGCATTTTGAGGATATATTGCCGTCTGTTGACTTGATGGAATATCAGACTTCGCTCTTCTCAGACCCAAGCGGCGTTTCTACGACGAACCTCCCTACTTTTATCAAATCTAATGATCAATCTAGCAGCCTACCTTATCATGGCTACCTTCATACGGAAGACACGGGCTTCTTGAAGAGCCTGAAATACCGTGTCCAGACCTCGGCGCTCTTTCAGAATCTAGCTTATATATCAGTCTGCCTGTCAAAGGGCCCTGCATATCGTCGGCACGATATCGACCACGCAATATTCCTGTCGACGGTTGGCATGGGCTTCCCGAGTGCTTAGCTTTCTTGTATAATCGTGCTGGGGAGCGATACAGTACGATTCTCCACCGGGAGAGTGTTCGATGGACACTCGGATGAATATCAAGCCCTAAATGCGGAACGCTTCGCGCTCAGGACAATTTGTCTTACATAGAATTGGATTTACAACAAACGAAGGATAGGGGGGGGGAATAGAGGCCACAAGTATTCGATAAAAAGATCTCTCTTTTGAGAGAAATAATAGTTAATTCAGTATTTATTGGGGAAAATATAACCATGTCAACAAAAACTTGAAGAAAACACACCAACTTACCGGTACATACCTAACGCCCCTCGGTCTCAAAAAAGTACCCAAAAGCAAAAGCACTGCCATCGTAAGCAACCCCAAGAAAGGGACCTTTTTTTAAAAAAAAAAAAAAAAAAAAAAAATACGATATCACTTTTGCCGATCCCCCCTTCGATTCTTCGCCGCCTGGCCCGCAGCCATCATCAGCTGCAGTTCCCGGCCACTGGCAACCTTCATCGCCTCCGCCGTAAGGAATCCTCTCGCTTGCTGCACGCTGCTGCCATGCGTGGCCATTGCGTCCAGATCCTTCGCTCCGACACCTAGGATGAACTTGGCTTCGTTGTGAGACATCTTCGAATGAATGTTGGAAAGTTATGATAGTGAACTGCGTGGTTATCTATACTGGTTTCTCTTCTCTATTTGGGAAATGGTATAACTGGGGTGTGTGTGGTACTTTCCTGGTGTATTCGTCGGAATTAAGCGGTGGATGCAGACACAGAAACAGCACAGAAACAGCGATTGAGGCGGGCGAAGATGCAATTACTGAGAAGGAATTGCAAGGAGGGAATGCTGTACCGGTGGTGGTCTGGTTAAGAGAGGTACACTTGAGCGGAAGGTTCTGAGGATTTTTATATCCATAGGAACAAAGGGAGGTATTGTCGCTTTCGTGACTCCTGAATAGCTTTGCTGCGAGAAGCTCAAAACAGATAATCCTATTCGAGTACTTGCCGCTCATTGTCAGTAACAATCGCATGGAACAACCTTGGCTTGATAAGCAGTACAAAGGATGTCCATGCCTTAAAAAAAATGAACAAGGTCTTGAACTATTGATGACTTTGTCCCCTTCGGGTGGGCCTGAAACGCAGATGTTGTGTTTTTGATTTCAACTTCAAGCGGCAGCTCGGGGGTCTAAATAACGCCCTGCTTTCACTACACACTCAGGGCTTGGAAGGCGCGGTTCAAAGGTCCTTCCAGGTCATCCCTCGAAAAAGACATCAATGTGTAGTTTACTTAGCAGGCACAATTATTCCATTCTTTGTTATATCACAACTAAAATTTAGAAGGGGGGCTCATCGTATATAGAAATCCACACTTGCCATAGCGGCTCCTATAAGTCAAATAGCCTTCAAACGCACCTTAATAAGCACCCGCTTAAGTGCCTCCTCAAGTGCCTGCTTAAGTGATTGCTTAAGTGGATGTATACCTGTAAACACTAATGAGGGGTAAGAGTAATCAGCATATGGCAATCTTAGAGACAGGTCCGGTGCGTGGGGATGTTTCCTCCCTGGACTCTCAAGCTTCATCAACCAAGTCACCGTCATCGTCGACATCTCTATTAATCCACCAAGAGTCCGTTACACATGATCATTCCCTGTTGTCTGAGATTCTCCCGGCGACCACGAACGGGGATCTAGTCTGCGGTACAAGGTCTAACATCTTTGGCCCTCACTGTCGGACAGAGTTTCCGGAATGCGTGATTCACATTATTCTTTAGTGGCAACAGATTACTGTTGACTCTGAGCAACACTGCTCTCTTGCTCCACCTTCATTACGCAGATCTAACCTGCTTCCAGAATTAATACATACTCAACCTGCGTACTTTCGATCGAGCATCCGCTACGTTCGGAAGACCTCAATCTCATTCGTCATACACTGGCATATAGAGCATCCCATACGCCCATCAAGCAAAAAACACCCTCGACTGAGTTGCCGACCGCCAATCGAAGTCTTCTGGTCCTCATATCTCTTCGAAGTTGCATCTGAAACCTTGCGCACCGGAACGCCTCGCTGAACATACACCCTTTCCGAACACCAGTCATGGCCCTTATAAAGCCGAACAGGAGAGCGGTGGAAGCTGTTTTCGTCTTCCTTGAGGACCACATGAGCAAACCTAACGCGCAGAGATTCCGGAAACTCCAGCACAGTGAGTTCGGACTCACCAACAAAGAATGGATAGCTCTACCCAGCCTCATGGCGTCGTACGAGGCGATGGGTGTTGCTGTGCAACGGAAGGAGTGGTTCAAAAAAGAAGTCTACAGACTAATCGCGATAGAAGCTAATGCAACCTCACGACAGATGTGGCAAGCAGCTGTCAACCGACACCACCGGCTACTTGAGGAATACAAAGACAAGGAAAAGGTATGCTCACAAATAAGGACATCCATAAATGCAGCAGCGGAGGAGATAAAGCGCACGCCAATCTATCGTGCCCTCTACTCTCGCCACCAAAATCCCAACTGGTTCGATCTTGACTGGCTGACTGAGCGGTGCGAGGAATCTGATGGGTGCTGTGCATGCGGGTGTGGGTGCTGCCAGAAGGACCGAGACATTATTTACAGGATGTGGAAGGGACACTGTACGCCTGCGTGCCATTGCTGCCTGAAACACGTGCGGATCAAAAGACCGATTGGGCTTCTCGAAAATCCCCGTAAGCTTCCATACAGTCTTGCACCAAGCGACGACGATATCTTCAGGAGGCAGATAATAGACGTTCTTTTCTGGGATCCATGAGTACATCATGATACTCGCACCCACTCGAAGGCTTTGCATTCTCTTTCTCTCTCTTTCTCTCTCTCTCTCTCTCTTTCTCTTTTGTCTTCAGGTCTTTCCGCAACAGGATCAGTTTCCGCTTCTAAATTGGCATCTGTCATCTTGTATCTAACGATACAGCCCCCTAATCGCAATCTTGGCTTGTCCTCAGTTCTTAGTAACTACCTTCGCAAATCATCACTCGAGATTACTCTACAAATTGCTCATGGTCTCCGTATCAATGAAAATTTCCACAATATCATCCGTCTCTGGTACATATGTATAGGGTGATTATTCGCGGGACATGATCCAAAGAACAACCTCAGGGGAACTGCGTGTTATCACCCCAATGATGCGCATTGTCAGAGGTCTATATGCGCTAATGTGGGGTACTAGCACATCTCTGCTTCATGGCTTGACCCCTCCAACAAGCCGCGGCCGCCTTTGACACGCCCACCGTCAATGAAAAGAGTGTAATAATCACATTTTCTTATCTGTTCGGCACATAATCAACTGGCATTACCCGCTGTTGGGGATCATTTTCCTTGCACATCGAATCTGTAGTTGCGGGATGAAGACGAACTTGGGGAGGGGTGGAGATATCCGTGCTACTGTACCATAAACCGCGTAGGCGAGAGCTGCGCCTAGGTCACGTAATGATAAAGTAACCCTTATGTACCCTAATTTTATCCTGGGTAGCACATATTATGTAGACTTTTAACCACGTTCAAACCACTTGCTTGTTGGTTAGTAGTGTAGTAGGCGATCACCTCGCATGCGGATCCATACTGTTGTTATACGTTGTGGATAACTGGAAGCGCTTCAGATTCCTTTCTGGTGCGGATCTTAGCAGAGGTTGTGTGGTGCAATAACATGGACACATATTTTTTTTTTTTTTTTCAACGCTTCTTTATGCGCAAGCAAGCATGGGAAACGCAGTAATAGTGTAGTCCTTCCAAGGACGCCTAAAGGCTCCGGGGCCGGAAGACGGAGTGTCACAGTGGAATACGGCTTGAAACGAATATGGGGGTATCAAATCTGCTGATCAATTTTGTGTTATTACTCGTGAGGTTCTAGTGTGTATGCCAGGCGATACAATGGATTGGGTGCTATCCTATCGCGAGCATGATCTATTCCTCATTATGAGGATACCACAACCTGTCTCTGCCATACTTTATGTATATTGCTGTCAATCTCATTTACGAAAAAAAAAACTGGCTCGATATATATATATATATATAACAGCTGATATTTAGAAGTGGGGTGTCCATCTCCAACGCCGAACCCATTACCGAATAACAAACAAAATCTTCCTAAGCTCTTGGATATTGTTAGAATCTGTAAGGTCCCGGTTCGTGTGTGGCTCACCTCTGTCCGTCCAGTCAAGGACTCATTAGAGTCACTCTCAAGAGTCAAACTCGCAAGCTGCTGTTTATTCTTCTGGATTGCAAGGATGTTCTAAACGAGTTAGCAAAGGACCAAGAAAATGTGTGATCTACGGACCTCTTCTATGGTCTGTTTCATAACAGATGTGATCACAGTCACTTCCCTTGCCTGGCCGAGTCTCACTACTCTGCCAATGGCCTGTTCTTCGACAGAGGGGTTCCGCTGAGGCTCGAGGATATGAATGCGGTTTGCTGCGGTGAGATTCAATCTACCAGGCCATCGTTAGCGAATTTGGTCCATAGGGTCCAAGCTTCAAAGCCATACCCCACGGCACCCGTGCCATATGTCATCAGAAGGACCGAAATATTCTGCGAGCTCTGGAACTCGCTAAGACGCCATGTTCGATCTGCGCTGCTCACTTTCCCGTCGATCCGCACATATGGGATTCCAAATGCTTCGAGTTCCGGGCCGATAATGTCCAGAGCATGCGTCCAAGAGGAGAAAACGATGCTATTCAATGTGTTAAATGATACAGTGGCATAGATTAGGCTCCTTTCGTACCTTTTGGAGGTGGAGTTATACTGCATGATATTCTCTATCACGGGTTTCAGCTGAGTCGACAACTCCGTTGCTGGTAGTCCGTAGCTGCCGAGATTTTCTAGCAGTACGCAGGGCAGAGAGGTATCAAAATCCAGTGGTCGCGGTGAAACACTTCCGCTTCTGGGCGAACCCTGTGGATTAGAAAAGATCCTACCGCAGTCGGGACAGAACGCTTTGCCGGTCCTGATCAGGTTGAGCGACTCGTATGAGCTACATAGCTCGCAGTACATATCAACATAAGACGATATGGCCGCCCTAATTGGTGATAGATAAGGTGATCGAGAAATCGGACTCTTCGAGCTCACGCCTTGTACGCACAACATGCGGAGTTGATGATGGCAGTGAACAGCTTGGTATATTTGCGATTTCCAAGACCGGTACTGACTAGCATCTCCATCTCTTGTTTGGTTTGATCGAGTATCTCGTCATATGCTATTTTATCCGCAGACGGCATCATAGTTCCATGAGGGCATTTTTTACCGTGATGTTATCATCGGTTTGTTTTGTTCTTCTCAGACATAGCGATTGGAGAAGCAGACAGAGATTTCGGCAAGGGTCTGCCCCACCAGAATGTAAAGGATCAGTTATTTGTTGTTTGAGCCTCTTTTGAGCATTCTTGTGAATGGAGACGTCTTCAAAAATGTTATGAGAGAGCCCAAATCTTCGATTTTGTTCTGAATTGGGGTGCCAGTAAGGCACCATTTCCGGCTCCCTTGTAGTTGGTTAACTGCACGAAATTGTCTGCTGCTTGGATTTCGAATCCAGTGTGCTATTGATATATAGATTGTCAGATGGCATTCTCAATGTAACCAGTCAATAAAAGCTCACCTTCATCAAGTATTATCCGGAACCCGTTCAGGCTGCGTATAATGCCAAGTGACTTCTGATCAGCCGCCATTGTAGAATAGGTAGTTAACACTATATCTGACGCAAGATATTCTTTACCTAACGTTTTTTCTGAGGTTCCTGAAAGACGGATATGCGCATCGAGTGTGGAGCTAGGTGACAACATAAGCGTTAGTTTCTATACGCAAAAGACCCTCAGCATAGCTAACCACTCGATTTCCGAAAGCCAAACGTCAATTCATTCTTGATCCTCACGTCAGTTAATATTGTCTTTCAGTATGATGGGTACTCACGGGTCGATGGTACAACAACAAAGGTCGACTTAGTAGGGAGCACATATCCATTCTCATCGGTAACCCCCTCAGTCGACAACATGAACTCTTTTGCGTCATTCATAGAGAGCAATGTTGCACTCAGCATGGTCAATGACTTCCCCAGACCCATGACATCGGCTATGATACCACCAGTCGCTTGCCTGGATTGACCATCTGGCGACTCGTTCAAACCGGTGTCGACACTAGTAGCATAAGTAATCTGCTCCTTAGGCTACATAGTAGAGAGTTACCTGGTGGTACCCGTCAAGTTTTGGATCCATGGACTCTTATCTCTGAGGCTCTCTCTTCTTCGTATAAAGTTCACTGCTGCCCCTTGACTTTTAGGAGCTACTTACCTCATAAGTGGAGTTATAGGATTTTTGGTAGAAGGAATACTGCAGTCCGAATAATTCGTGTCAAGTATCTCGAATATCTTATCAATCTCGGTCTGAACAAACTGCGGAGTCGCTTTCACTTGGTGCCTTGGCTTGATAAACTGGTGCATGTCCACCTGGTCATCTGCCCGCTTTGAAATATTGAGGGTTGTCGTACCTCATTCCAGGCTCGACAACATCCGGATACTGAAGATAGTGCTTTTTCGCGGCCAGCCTGGCACCAACTTGACGGTGATGTCGGAACGGGCCGTAGATGTTTATCGAGACATCAACAACAGGGCTCGTGTTTTGATTAGGGGTCAAAGGACGAGCAATTGCGCGGAATATCAACCCTTCCAACTCTTGCAGGCATTTCAGGGTGGACGTGGTTGGAGTATCGAGAATGGCAAAATTTGTTTGTTTCTGGTCGTGCCGAGTGAAGCAATCGTCCTTTCGTGACACTAGGAACTGGTCGAGAGAACCTGCAGACCTGCAGAACCTCTGAAACAAGCCCTTGTTGCCGCGATGCGCTACTCGCCCCTCAAACAGCTATGAAGCCTGATCAGCTTTCATTTATCCAACCCCCTCACAGCCCGTTGGTTCTTAGGGAGCCGTAGCAGATCAATTCCTCGTCCTAACTAGGGCCTAAGGGTGTTAACGAGGTAAAATCCGTGACTTCGGACATCTCAACATCTGCTATAGATGTGTCATTCGACGTTGGCTCCGGAAAGCTGTTTAATCGTGGTCAGTGAAATCCTCGGTGTTATAGATCTACACGTAGGTCACCAGAGCGCCTCCCCACTTGACGGTTCCATTCGATGAACAGCAGTTTCATCAAGAGCGACCTTTTTGCATCGAGTGTAGCTGACTTCAGCGTATTGACCGAACTCCCTGTAGCGCTTGGAACTGGTTTCCGTCAAACTGCTCATCATTTTACCTTTGTGCTGCCTCAAACCCATCTGGTTTGCGGCGTCAAGGAACAAAGGGATTGGGTGATTCAAAGTCTTCAAAATTCGCGCATCAATGGTCGTTGTTTAGAGTGAGGTTTCCCCGTTTCCCACCCCTTTCCAAGTAGAGACTGAGCTGGAAACTTTTCAAAAGTTGGGAGTCGGGCGCTTGGCTTGGGAAGTGGCGGTGCTGTTCGCGAGGCTAAGTTGCAGCGATTGCAGACACATCACTGCCTGTTATTGGTTTAGCCAACATGCTGTCCGACGGTACATACATATCCTATACGGTGCAGATGCAGAAAAGCAAATTGCTCTCTGGGCTGAACACACTTTGAGGCTCCTTCTGTCTGGGAAAACCCCGTCATCCCCACATCAGCTGCCTTCTCCCAATCCAACAACACAGCCTCCACTAATCCCAAGTTCGTCAAGAAACGAGTCAATATCTTTTGTGTGGGAAACTACTGATCACATCCAGGGCCTCCTCGAGCGTGCCACAGAGCCCCAATATCGCCTTCCAGAGAGCTTTGGACAACTTCAAAAACAGCCTCACCGAAAAACAGCAGCTAGAGTTTGCTGTCACCAGATACGAGCATGTTCAAGATACTATTGAGAAGATCCAACAGCAGTACGGAGAGAAGAAAGAACTCCAAAATATGTTTCGGATCCAAAGCTTGCTTGAAGCCATGGACGAGTATGGCAAAGTTGTCGAAGTGTTTCTCAACTGTACACCATTCGTTGCTTATTTTGGGTAATCTTTTTCTTATTTTATCTCACTTAGATCAGTCCTTCTCTTACGCTCACTCTTACGCTTTCTTTAGGGCCGTGTCAAATTTGTTCTGCAAGTCGCCAGCTCAATAAGCGATTCACTCGATATCCTTCTCGGTGCCTACGAAGATATTGGTGAGAGAGCCCCTTCGTTCCTTCGGTCTCGTTTGATTTTTTAAACAAACACGGGGGTGCGAGACATGTTAGAGAAGTGGTATTGCGACGTACTGCAGTTTCATTTCCATGCGCTGCAGTTTCTTAGCAGGTCAAGTGAGCCGCCAGCAAGGCACCTTAATGAGCCGCAACTAACGGTCACAAGGGTGGAAGCAGCTATTCAAGTCTCCTTGGAAGGTGTTTAACTCCAAGTTCAATAGCATTCTCGATAGACTTCAGCGCCCCAAGAACCTTATCGGAAGCGAGAAGACCACCCTCACAGTGTACGAGATTCAACCCCTCCGGAACGAAGAAGCAGCTAGGTTCGATGGAACTCGACTCGACAGCATTCTCGACAATATCAATGCCCCAAACTCCTATCTAGATCAGGAGAGAGTCTTAGGGCACAGAGTCTATCAGGAGTCCCGGAAATGGGTGTTGGACGATGGGAAATACAAAGATTGGCGCGACGCGCTCGCTAGATCAAACCCACTTCTGTATACTCATGGGATTCCCGGCGCCGGTATGTATGACTGCTAGCATCCGCTGTCATTTATCAGCCCTGGCCGTGCTTTAGGAAAGACAACCCTAGCTTCTGTCATCGTCGACATTCTCCGCGCGGCACAGCAGTATCCTGTATTGTTCTTCTACTGTAGCCATCAACAGGAAGGCAAGGATTCATTCGTTGGCATTCTACGGGGGCTGCTAGCACAAATCCTCAGCATTGACAAAGTTCTTGCTACCGACTTCTCTGATAAATTCTCTAGCTACGGTCGACGGAGATTTGAGACCGCCAACGTGGTTAAAGAAGCCGCGGCCGAGGCATTCAACAGCCAGCACATCTCATATGTCGTCTTAAATGGATTAGACGAGTGCGGTCCATGTGAAGCAGAAAAGTGATATCCTGGTTTACATCTCGTCAACATCACGCACCTTTAAGGAATGATGGCCATATACGCCTAGTATGCCAAGGTAGTCATGGACAATCTTGCTGGTCAACCTACCCTGGATGATTTTATGGAAGAACTTGCTCCAGATGTATTCCCAGACGGGCTGAGCGCTGCGTAAGAATCACGCCACCTCCAGATGCTCAAAGTTCTGGGACTAATCTCTGAAACAGATATCAGCGGGTCATATCAACGGGTTTGTCGACAAGGTGCCACAAAAGCAGAGGCGTACAGCCCTGCAGATACTAGGGTGGGTAATATGTGCGATTCGCCCACTCAGATGGCGAGAGGTTCAAGCAACATTCTTCATCGACCCTGAAACGAGCACATCGCGATACAAGGAACGTCGGTTGCGGGCCACCTGCAAGAAGATTTGCAGCTCTTTGATAGACCTGCATCTTGGGTCAACAAAGGTCCCACTGAGGCTGCACTTGGCTTGGTTCATAGCACAGCGAGAGAGTTCGTGGTCCCAAATCTAAAGTCTGCTAGGCCAGCTAATGATCACAAGATATCTCGTCAAGGCCAAATTTATTGATGTTGTGGCTCAGAATTCTGGAATTGCGCTGTTCTGCTCCAAATATTTGCTATCCACTCCATTCAGCAAGATGATCGAGGACAGTAAAATCAGAGAGTATGTCCATTCCGGGTATTATGCATTGCAAGACTATGCTCAAGCGTATTCAATCACTTGTTTATGGCCTTAGAAGAAACAATGTAGGGCCAGTCAATTCTGTCAGATGAATTACAGTCTGCTCTCCAATCAATTATTACCGAATATGCAAATGCTTTCGAATTGAAGAAAAAGCCCACCATGAGAAATGTCAATAACCGAGACCAGCTTCATCAATGCCTGCCAAGTGACCCTATCGAGAGGTATCCGCTGTTCGACTTAGAGACACGAACATCCCTTATCAGATCCGTCCTCGAGAATGTTTGCAATGATAACTACCTCCAACACGAAAAGCAAACAACTCTGAATGCTCTCTACGGTCCCAGGACCTACAAATGTCCGAGGCCTTGGTGCACCTGTTTTGAAACTGGCCTTGCCACGATTAAGGACCGAAGTCGTCATATCCATAAGCATGAAACCCCCTTCATCTGTCCAGATGAGCAATGTCCTCTTCACCAACGTGGATTTGACAACGAACAGAGTTTGAACCGGCATATCACGCAGTACCATTCCTCCATTCGAAACGACTCTCAACCGAGCTTTCCACGACCTCTGCTCATCAAGGACACTTTATGCGCTGCGGCAGAGCGAGGGGATGTACAATCGGTACAGCAATATATCGATAGCGGGGCGCTTGTCAATGAAACGACCCGTCCGCGCGAAACCCAGACTCCTCTTTTCTTTACAGCCCAAAACAGACACCTCGCGGTCTGCGATCTGCTCATAAAGAATGGGGCCGAGATGCGCCTTAAACGGCATGCCTGGAGGCTGACGGCCTTGACAGCAGCGGTCAAGAGTAGAAAAGAAGACGTTGTCCGCTACTTCTTGCATCTGGACCCGAGCACCGTACGCCAGTGTGAGCCGACTGCTCTGGAATGTGCAGCAGGATTTGGCCAACTCGATATCTTAAATATAATTATCGGAAGTGCTGGCAGTCAATCAGAGCGAGAAGAGTTAGGGTATGCCTTACGGATAACATCAGAGAGAGGATGGGTTGACTTCGCGATGGCTTTGATCAGGCTGCTTCAGTAAAGGTCCAATGGAGATTTATCAGCAGTAGTCAACTGGTAAGGGGGTGCATCACACCGTGCAAAAAGAAGTCAAACTATACCATCATTAACACAACCGGTCCTCTGGAAGAATGGAAAATTTTGGACCCATGTCCGCTCGGCGCATACACCACTCCATGCGGCAGCCCGGAACGGTCACTTCAGATTGGTCCAAACCCTGCTTGAGATGCAAGCAAACCCGAGTCCAACATACTCCCTATCAGCTGAAGATCCTCTAATAGAGACTACATGGGCGACACCGTTATACGATGCAGCGAGGAGTGGGCATATCAAGGTCGTTCGACTTCTACTTGAGGCACATGCTAATCCGAACGAGCAATGTGGCTGGGTGACACCTTTACACATCGCGGCTCAGAATGGTCTCGCGGAAACAGTTCAGTTATTGTTTGACAGCGGCAAGATCTTGTTGGATTCTACCAATTTGTTCAGAGCTGCCGTCAGAGGGGGGATAAGCATACCCATCCTGCGCATGTTAACTTTGGCGCAAGAGATCCACCCACCACCAGTCATAGAAGTGGGCACCACCTACGCCGAATATGGCGAGGCAACTTCGGAGTGCTATGTGTTCTTCAACCCAGGGATGCAGCAGAGTATTGGAATCGACATAATGCAGCACTTGGACTTCGAACGTCAAATCCACAGCATAGCTCTTAGCGAAGATGACAAATGTTTAGCTGCTTTTATGGAGAGCTTAGGCGGCGTCTACGACACAAAGTCAGGTCGACAGATTGCAAGCGTCAATGTCAGTATGGAGGAGAATAGTTACCAATTTTTACGATATTTGTGTTTCAGTCCCTGTGGCAGTTCTCTTGTTGGTGTAAGTGGAGATAACATCCTTTGGCTCTGGAATGTAGCTAGCCCAAGGGCATCTACGTTTACTGCAAGCTACACAGGCCGAATAAATGCAGCCCTATATACGCGTGACGGGCGTCGTGTTGTGACCGGCACCCAGGACGGAACCATTTGCATATGGGACGTTTCTGGTGACGAGCATCTTCACACTCATACCCTCAAGATCAAGTATCATGTTATGTCCCTTTCAATCTCAGCTGATGACGAGTACCTTGCTATTTGCGACGGGGTTGGGGAATTGCAGGTTTGGAACATCTTTCTCCGTGCGACTTCAACCACCAGTCTGGGTGATTCACAAGGGGGTGTGTACATCTCGTTCGCTCCCGACGGACGCCATCTCATTTGCCATGGATATGGTGGAAGTGTCGTGACGTGGGAATGGATACCAGGACTTGACCCCGATGCCAAACCGCGTGTTGCTAACAGGCACATCCTTGGTGGAAAGGAGAGTGAGGGTGTTGCTGACCTCTGTGTCTCAGCTGATCAGCGCTGGCTTTTGTCTCGCTCGTCTGTTGGTAAAATCATCATTCAAGATGCGGCCAGTGGAGAGGTCCCCGCCGTCTTGCAAGCTCACGCAGGGGATATTCGTAACCGCGGCAGAGGATAACCAGATCCGGGTGTGGAAATTGAGAGAATTCCAATCAGCCTGAGATTTGGAGAGTTTAGTGTCCGGTGATGTGCCCAGGGCGAGTGTTGTCATGACTCGTGTGAAAGCTGAAAAGAACTTGTCTTGCTCGACTAACCACATTAAACGGACTGGATCTATGCCAGGAGCTAGGTCTTTCAGATTTGTTGAATACAGTGCCCTCACAAACTAGATGCCTGATAAATTCTCATGGTCGAACGATAAGTAGTATGCTGTCAGACGATTTGTCCGAGGGCAGGTAAAGGTGTACTTTTCTTTAAAATACGAATACAATTCCTTCTCTCGAGAATGCTAATCTTGAAACGCCTTAGAACGGAACGGGAAACGCCAAAGCACCTAAAATCTGGAATAACAGTTTTGAAAGCTTACCCAATCAAGCACGGTACTACCCATTGAGGTTGCTCTTGTGCAGATACCGCGCAAAGCTAAAGTCCTCATCAGACGGTCCAGCATGTGAATCCGCCAGTGCACTCTGATACCGCTGGCTGAGTCCCTCATCATCGCCAGCCCGGGGGACATTTGTCTCATCGTCGCTATCATCCGATTCCAGATCGTAGGCCTTCCCAATTGCTCCTGCTCTCTCTTCCTCTTCTTCCTCGGCTTCGCTGACCGTCTCCGGCTCGTCTGCGCCCTTTGTTTGCCGGGAGCTCGAGAGGTTCATGTCCTTCATCAGTTTTCCAAGTTCCACTTCCCGCTGGTTTGTCTGTTTCTCTTCACGCTCCTTCTTCCGCTTCTCGAGCTCCGGCTTATAGTCCCGTTCGAACTCCTGGCGCTTCTCCTCGACCGCCTCGAAGAACTCGTCGATTCCCTCGCCCGTCATGGCGCTAACACCGACAACATTCAGATGCCGATAGAACTCCTCAAGCATAAGACTCATGCTATTGAGCAGAGAGCCCATATATCCGCTTCCAGACCCAAACCCTCCAGCTCCACCCTCCGTCCCAAACTGACCGGACTCCTCTTCCTCGCGGAGCGCCTGCTGGAAGGCATCGAAATCTGTCATCCATTCCTTCGCAAACTCCGCATCCTGCACATCCGTCTTGTTGAATACCAAAATCATCGGCAACTTCGTCTTGTACAAGATACTGCACGCATACAACATATTACTCATAAACGTACTCGTCGAGCTCGTCCGCGGCGTATCGATGATGTATGCAATGATGGTTGGGAATGACGACGCGAGCGTCTCAAGTAGGATACTTCCCGACGCACTCCACACAAATACCTCAATTTGTCCAGGGGTATCGACAAGGATATGGTGAGGGGTTTTGGCATTCGGAGTAGCTGGGTTCGGCGCAGTTCGCTTCTCGAGCAATGCGATGATCTGATCGACTTTTGTCGCGAAGAGGTTAAGCGATGTGAGGATTCCGCCGTTGGGGCCGAGATTGTACTGCTTCATAACTTCCTTGTAGTTTATGCTGTCGCGGATGTCGATATTGCTTTCGAAGGGGACGGTGTGCACGGCAGGGTCGAGGTTTAGGACGTAAGGTGGCGTTTTTTTGGAGTGTAGGTGTGAATTTATGCGCTGCATGAAGGTGGTTTTTCCTGAGCCTGTTACAGCCGTAATTTTTTAGTTATTGTCATTCTTCTTGCAATAAAGATAGTGATGGCGGGGTGGACGGACCTGCCATGCCGACGCAGACAATAGAGACGGGAGGTGTCGCCATGGTGAGGGTTATTAGAGCTCTCCCCTTGGCAGTTCACAGAATTTAGAGGGATCCGAGGTCAAGAGGCACAGAGATCCAATCAATCAACTTCCTCCTTCAAGCAAGGATGATGACGATAAAATTGTCTTTTGACAACAAAAAATAATGAGGGGAATTCCCGGAAGGCGGTGAGGAGAAAAACGGTCTCGACCCTTTCTCCCGACGTCATTATTCCTGCTCTTGCTTCTCCTCATCCACGGAAAGCAGAGCCAACTCACCTCGAAGATGACGCTCGAGGACTTTGAGAAGTCACTCGCGGAGGAGCACGAGAGGGAAAGGAGACACGAGAAGAGTGACCGCGAGAAACATCGGCACCGGCATCGCGACGACCGCGACAGGGACAGGGACAGAGATCGAGATCGAGATCGAAGTAAGGAGCGTCGACACCGACACCACCGGTCCCATAGACATCATTCGAGATCTAGAGAGAGGGAATCGCGGCATCGGGATGACGATGGCCACCGGCATAAACGATCACGGCATACCTCCGATCACGACGACCGAGAGCACAAGCGACGGCATCGGGAAAGCCGCGACGAGGAACAAGCGGCTCCAGCTGCAGAAGTCATCCAAGAAGAACCTACTAAACTGAAGCGGGATGCGTGGATGGAAGCCCCCTCCGCACTAGACATCGATTATGTCCACCGACGCGACACCACTCGGTTAGAGGAAGAACCGAAGGCGCGAATGCTACAGGCCGACTTCGAGCTTAAGATCCACGACCGGGAATTGAATACTCACTTGCGCGATCTGAAGGATGGGAAAGCGCTTGAAGATATTGAGAATGAGCCCGCGGCGCATGAAGTGAGTTATACTTTTGGGGACAGGGGCTCCGGGTGGAGAATGACCAAGCTCAAAGGAGTTTACCGGGAAGCAGACGAGAGTGGACGGTCTGTGGAGGAAGTTGCGATTGAGCGGTTTGGGGATCTTCGTTCCTTTGACGATGCCCGCGAGGAAGAGGCAGAATTAGATCGCCGCGAGACGTATGGCGAGGGGTATGTCGGAAAAGAGAAACCGACGGGAGAGCTTTTCCAAGAGCGAAAGCAGAAAGAAATCGTCCATCGCGATCCGCATGAGCATACTCGGGATACAGAAAAGGAGTTCAGCGCTCGTGGCCAAGGCAACCCGGTAGAGACAGAAGCTCCCGCACAGACTACACAGCACCTCGATCTGACAGCACTTAACAAACTGAAAGCCCAAATGATGAGGGCTAAGCTCAAGAGCGCTCCCGATGCAGCAGAGCTCGAGGAGAGGTATAATGCCGCAGCCGCCGCAATGGCGAATCGGAAAGAACCGGACGTTATGGTGCTAGGTGTCATGGAGAACAGGATGTTGGCCGGAAAGCGGAATGAAGTCAAGGCTGTCGAGACAAAACGAGGGCTGGAGAGAGGCAAGGTGGAGGATAATGAGAATATGACGATTGAGGACATGGTGCAAGAGGAGAAGAGGAGCCGCGGACAATTCGGTGGAGAAGGACGACGCCTTGCGGAGCGCATATCCAAGGATGCGAAGTTCGAGGTAAGATTACGATGACCCTCATTTTCTTTTTTTTTTTTTGGTGCTAACAGCCAGCAGAACGATCTAGAGTATATGGATGACAATGCATCCAAACTCGCCCGTCGCGTGCACCGCACTGAGATTGACATCAAGAACACCACGATCAACGAGCTACAGAAGATGAACCGCATCCTGGACAACTGCCCTCTATGCCATCACGAGGATACCAACACGCCTCCAATTGCACCTGTGGTATCCCTCGCCACGCGAGTGTTCATGACTCTCCCCACGGAACCGGAAATAAGTCCCGGAAGCGCCACAATCGTGCCGATCCAGCACCGAACCAACCTCCTCGAGTGCGATGACGACGAATGGGAAGAAATCCGTAATTTTATGAAAAGCCTCACCCGCATGTACCACGACCAAGGCCGCGATGTCATCTTCTACGAGAACGCTGCGGCACCCCACCGAAAGCGGCACGCATCTATGGAAGTGGTCCCCCTCCCCTACAGTCTCGGGGAGACATCCCCCGCATTCTTCAAGGAAGCCATTCTTTCCGCAGACGAGGAGTGGACGCAGCACCGCAAACTGATCGACACCCTCGCCAAGGCCAAACAAGGCCTCGGCCGGAACGCCTTCCGACGCACCCTCGCCAAGGAAATGCCCTATTTCCATGTCTGGTTTCAGCTCGATGGCGGACTAGGCCACATCGTCGAGGACGCAAACCGCTGGCCAAAGGGCGATCTCTTCGCGCGTGAAGTCATTGGCGGCATGCTCGATGTTGGCCCCGAGGTGATCAAGCGACAGGGACGCTGGACTCGGGGAGGTGACCGGCGCGTGGCCGGGTTTCAGAGCCGATGGAGAAAGTTCGATTGGACTAGGGTCCTTGTTGAAGGGTGAGCTAGCGCGCCGTAGCGCTTGGGAAAGACGCACTTTGTATAGTAATGGTTCCCCGGGAAATTACCACGTATCTACCAAACGTGTAATGCATTCATGAGGGGCGACGAATGTGCTCGACTTGCTTATTCCGCCGCATCGGCATTCTTCCGATACGTAGATACTCTCCTCGCATGAGCATTCTGGTCGCCGGACAGTTTGCCGAGAGCAGGGATACCGGCCGAGAACGGTGTGGGAAAGAAGGTCCCGATCGGGGAAGGATCCAGATAGGCGAGGGGAGCACAGACTCCAGAGTGATCGGGATATGTACTCCATACCGTCGGAGGAATTCATCGCGACGATAAGTAAAAGGTGGGGCACGTGGGGGACTGAGTCGGCCTCTCCAACTTTCCTCTTTTTCTCTTCGCCCTCATCCTCTGCGCTTTTCTTGCTTTCTCAAACTTTCTCAGTCCTTGCTTGTCAGTATATCGGTTTGTGATTCTTCTATCTACTCCAGTTTAGGTTTGTCTGCCCTGTTGCACCGCAATTGATCCCTCGCTACCCCTCGCGCGCGATCATCTATAGTACCTATACACCACAGTTGATACTCCATGACTCACGCAGCCCAAGTAGAAAGTCTTCTAACAAGCTCCAGAATCATATAGTCAAGACTATTCAGAATGTCCGGCAAGCCCAAAGTCCTCCTCCTGGGCGAAATTGTCCAGTACGTGAGCAAACTCTTATACTTGTACCCCACGTACCTCAAATCTAACCCATAATCTCCGAACTACACAGCGCCCACAAGACCTGGGAATCTCTCAGCTCAATCGCCGAGCTCGTCACACCTGCCGCAACGAACCGCGCCGACTTTATTGAAGAGTGCAAGTCCGGGAAGCTCGACGGGGTCGTAGTCGCATATCGCACCTTCGAGTCCGTCTCGATAACAGGTCTCATCGATGAGGAGCTCGTCAATGCGCTGCCAAAGAGCCTGCAATTTCTCGCGCACTGCGGTACGCTTCGCCTCCTACACCCCCTCACTCTCCACAGGCCAGTGCCCCTCCACAGCCTCATACTAACGCAAAACCTCCAGGAGCCGGCTACGACCAAGTCGACGTTCACGCCTGCACAACGCGCACACCCCCGCTCCGCGTCTCCAACGTCCCCACCGCCGTCGATGACGCAACTGCGGACGTAAACATGTTCCTGATCATCGGCGCCCTGCGCAACTTCAACTACGGCATGCACCACCTCCGCCAGGGTTCCTTCAAGGGCTCCCCGCTCCCGCGGCTCGGTCACGACCCCGAGAACAAGGTTCTGGGTATCCTGGGCATGGGCGGGATTGGACGCAACCTAAAGAAGAAGGCTGAGGCGTTCGGAATGAAGGTCGTGTATCATAATCGCCGCCAGCTGGGTGAGGAGCTTGCGGGGGGTGCCAAGTATGTGACATTCGATGAGCTGCTGAGCGGGAGCGATGTGATCAGTTTAAACTTGCCGTTGAATGTGTGTTTCCCTCTTTTTTTTGCCCCCCTCTAACTAGTTCCCGGAGTGTCCTGCTAACTAGTGGTAGAAACACACACGACACATTATCGGTAAGCCCGAGTTCGACAAGATGAAGGACGGCGTCGTCATTGTGAACACTGCGCGCGGCGCCGTCATAGACGAGGCTGCGCTCGTTCAAGCACTCGATAGTGGGAAGGTCTACTCCGCTGGACTGGACGTCTTCGAAGAGGAGCCCAAGGTTCACCCGGGCCTTGTCCGGAATCCCAATGTCCTGCTCGTTCCGCATATGGGGACGTGGACTGTTGAGGTGAGCCTACTCATTCATTGTCTCCGACCTTTCCTTCAGGCCTTCAGGCTAGGAGGATGTGGGAAGCAGAACTCGAGCTGACGTACTCACAGACGCAAACCGGTATGGAGGACTGGGCAATAGAGAACGTGCGCCTGGCGCTCGAGACGGGGAAGTTGAAGAGTCCAGTCTTCGAGCAGGCGGATCTATGAGGTATATCTCGAGTCTATTTGGTTAGGGGTGGTTTAGATAGAGATTCACGACGTGTGAATATGATATGTACATAGACTTCAGCTAAGCTAATTTGAGCTTTGACTGGCCTTTTTTAGACCCATCGGAGATGCTAAAAGGCACGCGAGCACCATATAAGAATATCATGAGCATATAGAATTGAAAATTTATTCTAGAAGCAAAGCAGCCGGAACGCCATCGTGCTGCCATGTCACTCCCACCTGGGTAGAGCTGAAGTAGAAAGGAAAACTCCGACCCATGAAAACATCTCCCATAAATAGTAAGCAAGAGTGATTCGGGGAGATATGATATCAAGAAGGGGATATAAGTAAACAACGCCAGACAAAGAACGGCACCGATATGTTGGTCGAGGCGAACAAATAGTAGTAGTCTAAGTCAAATGATCGTTAACATGGCGAAGCCTGCCACAAGACGTTGCTTTTCCTCATATTACAGGTAAGAAGATTCGTGTCGGATAAAACGAGAATATATAAGGCGCGACCACTTTATTCTCGAGAAACAAACCAGGAGCGGACAACCATGCCACATATGCGTTTGACCACCTGTGTCGTGCCCTTGCCGCCAGCCTCTTGTTCAAGGAACTTCTGCGCGACGTAAAGCTTCGCGCCAGCATCCTTTTCGTTCGTCGTAATTGGTTGAGGAAAGCTGTGCGGGAAGTCGGCCCATCGTTGGCCCAAGTGCCGTGCAATTGCGATCGAGTAGATAACGTCTCGGTTCTCATGTGTATCGAGCAGTGTTCGGCAACGAGACAATGTATCGTCAATCTCCTTTGCGGCACTAGCTTCGTTGTCGTGAAGGGTCAAGAAATAGCCAATCGCGCTCCAGAAATCCAGTTGCCGCTGAATCAGTTGGTCAGGCATTGTAGGCGGGTTCGCGGCGGGTTCCCGCTTTGGGAATTGAGAAAGTGGGTTTGAATCTACGTGATCGCCAGTAATCATGGCTTCAATCACATCGAGCCGTTTAGATGCAGCCAAAAGATCATAATCTTGTTGGCTCCCATTGGAGACATTCATCACATGGCGACATAATGTCATGGTACTCCACACCACAGACGCTTCGAAGCTCTCCAGCTGTGCAAGAACGTTGGGATCACTCAGGTTTCCGTTGAACGCCTCGATCAACGCGGAGTATTCCGCCATCAATTGAGCATTGGCCATAAGGTGGGTCATGGCTTTCTCAGTGAACCACCGCGTTTCGAAGAACTTATCAATGGCAGGCGCGTATGTTGCTTGGAAGACGGCTTGAATTTCTTCGAGACGGTTAGGCGGGAGGGTTGTGATAGGATGGGGAGGCGGCGGTGCGATGCCCCGCAAGGCGAGGAGGTCGGAGATCTGCACTTGTTTTACTAATGATACATGTCAACAATATCCGAAGCACCGTTGTTCACGAAAACTTACACCTGAAGCTTGTAGTCTCCGGGTTCCCCGTCGTTGTTGCCGGGTTGACAGTCGGTTGCAAGCCTCCATCAGCAACATTCTGCACGCTGGCCATGTTGGGCGAGTGATTCTGGCTATGATTTTGGTGGTTCAGAGTTTGGTCAATGGGAGTGCCGTAGTCGTAGCGCTCGGTTGGGTTGGACGGGGATTGCGAGGGAGCGAACGGTTGGGACGAGGCAGGTACGTAGCCCGGAGGAGCAGCCGGGTAAGAAGGTTGCGGTTGAGAATGAGGTTGTGAGGAAGAAGGATCCTGCGGGTTCACCACCAGCGACGGCTGAGGATTGGGAGCGGGCTGGATTGCGGAGGGAGTCGGTTGCTTGAAGACGGGGTCGTAGCCCATGCATTCACGCTTGCTCTTGACACAGTTGCGGCACACGGGATGCCCTTCGTCACACTGGCGAGAGTGTTAGCGACGAAAATTAGTAAGAAGAGATAAAATGGTATCAATGAGAAAAGATAAAAAGAAAATAAAAAAAAAAGGAGTAGGTGAGCAGCTGTGGCTGCCAGGGAAGTTGGGGGAGGAGTGACAACAAGCGACAGTAAATGGCGGGGTTTTGGTGGGCTGGACGCGAGCCGAAGATTTTTGGCAACGCAAGCGAAACAACACAAAGCTACCTCACATGCCCCTCGCGCTCTTCACATTCGCCCATTTCTTATTCTCAATGGCATTCCATTTGCCTCCTGCAAATGCGATATTTAGAAAATCGTTTTACGTACCTTGATCCGTCGTTTACGACATGTTAGACACCCCGTTTTCGTTCGGCGCTTAACTTCCTTCTTATGTCTGCTCCCCGATAACATCTTGTTCGAATCTCCTTGCAGTTGATAGTGCATCTGCGCGCCCGAGTTCATACCCATTTGCGATGGGTATCCGGCCATATACTGGCTGACTGAGGCCATCGGGGGCATGGGCGACCCTATGGGCGCTTGGGGGACATGCGAAGGTTGCCCTTGCATGGAATGGTTATTCAGCGGCGGCGAAGTGCTATGTTGGATATGATACATTTCCGGCGATTGTTGCGACTGCTGATGCATTTGAGTCTGTGGCTGTTGGGAGTGGTGTTGCGCCGCCGTGTTCTGCTGCGGTGAATAATGGTGCTGCGGAGCATGCTGTTGCTCATAATGTTGCGGTGGGTGTTGTTGACCGGGAGGCGGCGGGTGTATACCGTTGGAAGGAGCCGCGCTGTTCGGAACAGGGGTGGATGAAGGCCTATGCTGCTCCATGGTATGATCCTCGTGGCCCAGCACCCCGTTCCCAGCTAAGCCATTGCTTGACCCATCGTGACCACCATGATCGTCCTGGTCGTCGTGGTCGTCGAATCTGTCAAACGAGAAATGAGTGTCGGAGCCATTGAGGCCATCCATAGCTGGAAGTGTAGTGTCTAATGGTGGTAATGAGGTGTCAATTGGAGGTAGCGCAGGTATCGTTGAGTCGAATGTTGGTAGTGATGTATCGATCGCTGGCAGAGCTGTATCTTCGGCCGGAAGGGTCTTATCGAATGGAGGAAAAGAAACATCGAAACTTGAGTGTGTAGGCTCGATGGCGTGTGTACTCGGAGGTTCTGAGGTAGAGACATCGCCCGAGTCAGTGTCAAGTTTTGGCTGCCCCCCGGCGGTCAGAGCTGGGTCAGTTGTGTCGGCCATGGCGTTCAACTCGTATTCCAATGTCTCGAGAATGGTGAACTGTGACAGTTCCTTCGCCACAGTTTCAACGCGTTGGGCTATCGATGTTAAAGTCCCGAATTTGGCCGTTCCCCAAGAGTGATGTCTGCGGTACACAGTCTAGACCGAACTTTTCAAGAAAGCAGTTAGTAAGACTATCCCAAGATCAAGAATGTGCTTTAGAGCAGCGGCCGGCATAGCATTGTCTTGAAATCAAAGAGGAATGCAAATCTCCGTCAAACCGGTCATTCGGGGTGTAGCGTGAGAGTCGTGCGCGTACGCGCAAGAGTGATGGCCAGATGTTCTCATAAAGGAACGAAGAAAGGTTCCCCTGGATCCCAGAGCCCACTACCCTAGGGGTCTACTCTGTAGGTCTAGCCCAAATCGAATCGACTTGAATGCGACCGAGGAAGGCTTTTCGACGGCATCGTAAGCCAGCCTTTGCGCAGGCTTTGATGCAGCCTCTGTCCGCGCCATTCCGAGGGGCGTCGATTAAAATGTTGCCCTTCTCTATGCCTGATCTACCGGCGGCTGAATTCCGCTAGAGGAAATAACAAAACGTGGAGAAAGAGGAATTCGCGGTGTTGGGGAAGGGATCGGGGACAGGTAAAAAAAGAGGCCGTTCGAGGCTCTGCTACTCACCATGCACTGGTCAGATAAGCGAAAAGAAGCGAGCCGAAAGAACTATTCCACCAGAACGCTCTATTCGGCTCCAAACAAGCTCCGCATCGGGTTGGGAGGGGGAATGGCGGCGTTGCGACGAGGGAAGTTGCGCGATCAGAAGGGAAAGAGAAGAGAAGAGCGAAGATTCAAAGAGCTTCTTCGGGTCCGCCGATGATGAACGAACAACAGGCCGACTCCCCGGAAATTGTCTCGAGAACCTCAACGGAGAATTTTTTTCAACACCGACTGTGGCAACTTTTGGTTCATATCAACAACGTTTTGAAAACTTGCTACTAACAATGGATACTTGCGCATCTGAGGCTGAATTGCATCTTTTCATTCCCCACCGCAAGGGTGCAATTTACTACTGTCTTCGTGATCCATGCTTCACCCAAATATTGGCCTAGGAGAGCCTGACTGCAACAAGGGCAGCCAGTATTCAATCACTAAGTTTGACGCTCTCTGTCCTTGTACTGAGATTGGCGATACCTCAGCACCCACAAGTACTCATTTGAGTTTGCTCAGCATTATCATACCACCTCCACGGGCGACAACGAAGCCTGGGCGCCAAAACCACTCCGCAGAACGCCGGTCTGCCTCATATCTGCGCCGTAGGCCGTGTCTCGTATGGAACAAATGATGTCGGTGTATAGGAATTCATGTCTTCCTTAATAATGTCCTTGATATAAAGCTGTGGTTGGATCATTCAGCTGCGGCCTGGCTGTCAAATGTAGTGCTGTAAGATGCAGCCCATCATTTTAATAGGTTGTGCGAACGGAACATGCGACTGCAAACCGACTATTTCCTCATGGCTTTAGGTTTGCGCTTCTTAAACACAACGCCAGCAGCTGGTTCTTCTGGTTCCTTGGTTGCGGCCGGTAAAGATTTGTCTTCGGAGGGCTCTTCTCCCTTAGGTTGTTGCGTTTTCTCACGATCCTCGGCCGCCGGCGTTCTTTCAGCAACCTGAACCTCTTCGGTCGCAAACTCACTCTTTTCTGCACCTGGCCCAGAAACCTTGGCCTTCTTGACTTCCTTCGTCGAGGCCAAAAGCGCATCCAAGTCCTCGTCCTCTTGAGCACCAGGATACCGCCTTGTAGCTGACCCCCACCCCTTACTCACAAACTTCTCGGCCTCCCGCTTCGCTTCCTCTTCCTCCTCATCAAGATCATGTTTTCTTTTCCGGACCCCAAGCGTAGACTGCTGTGCCTCCTCCCCCTCGTATTCCGCCCGAATCACCTTCTCAGAAACCGTCTGCCAATCTCCAGCAAGCGCCATACCACCCCTATACTGGTCGGGGATCGCAACACCCATCTCCGCAAGCTGCGCCATCTGTTTCTTTCGCTCTTCCACAGAGACCGGTCGAGGTGGGCCCGTAGCTGCGGCCGCTGGCGTCGACGACGCGCTCTTCCATGGCGCTTGATCGCTGGGCTTTCCGGAGACGGATTGTCGTAATCTTTCAACTTCGTCCTTTGCCCGTTGTGAGTCTCGTTGCGATCGTTCGTTATCCCGATGGATGTCACGGAGGAAGCGCTTTAAGTTTCCTTGGTGTTTACCTGTAGCTTCGTGTTGGGTTCGCTCGAAGGCTGTGTCGCGGATGTAGATCTTGCATTGTTTGCACCAATATTTCGGCTGCGGTGTTGTTAGAGGCGAGGTGAGAGAGATGGTTTGCGCGACTTGCGAGGATGAAAACTTACCGCTGATTTCCAGTACTCAGCCATGATGCAGTGTTTGGCCTTGCGGTTCTTATCGCACAGAAATGAGGAATATGAGACAGAACTTAGTCGTTGTCATTAGGAGTGTGAGAGATGAGGCAAGTGAATGCGGAGAAGAGCAGGACCTCGCCCGCGGCAGCTAAATTTCCTATCTTGATTGAACGTTGCCGCTTTAACTAAACCTCGACGGCATTGATGCATACTTATGGGATTGAAGCATTTCGTTCTTTACCCTCCTTATGACTATAAATATATGCTACTTTTAGGGCATTAGTTGATATCCTCAAATGTTAGTAGCCTAGTCCGTCGAATCGACCGAATATATATATGCACCCTATCCTCTCTCCACCCAACAACCCTTTATCCTGGTAATTGTTCAGAAGCATCTCGCGTATCATCATTACTCATCATCTAACTACCCACCTAGCTATAACCGTGCCTCACGATCGCGAAGTAAGCTCAATCCTTACTCTCGCCTCAGCAAGATCCGGTTGAAACCAGAACCCAATGTCCTTTGTCGTGTCCACAAGCTCAATTTCTCTTTTGACAAACTTGTCATCTTCGCTGTTTTGCAGCGTGCTCGCTTCCCTGCCGTCCTCGTCTTCGCTATCCCATTCATCCTCGATATCCATATTCTCCTTACTGACCGGGTCCAACTCATCTGTTTCCCATATCAGTCGGAACTCGAACGGAGTTAGATTGAAGAGACGGGAGGCGATGGCTTTGACTTGGTATGTGTCGTAGGATCGGGGAATCTCTTCTACCATTATTCCGGCGGTAGAAGTTGTGTCGGACGGTGTGCTTTCTGGGCCTAGGTGAAAGGCGATCCGGACTAACCGCGCCGCGACAGACCGGGGGTTAACTGCCGCGTTTGGACCAGTTGATCTTGAAGCTCGTGTAATCAGCGGCTCCCCGTGAATATGGCATAAAGCGTTGTATCGGGGGTGTGCTTTTAGAATGTCTATTTGAGCAGTTTCTGGAGAAGCTGACAGCTCCTTTCCAATCAGGGACAGATAGTATAGTTCTCCGTTGCTGCGATCTTTTGCTGATACGGTACTGTAATTGAGCACCTGCAGCGCTGAGATTCGAGACAATGTTAGCATGTACGCCTCGTCAACAGTCATTGGTTTTTCAGGCATGCCGGTGACAGCTGATGGCGCCACAGATTCGTTGTAGAGAGGGTTGCCGGAGACGCGAAGGTTTTGCAGGCCGGGAAAAAGTTCAGGCAGCTTGTTGATGAACTGCCATGAGTTGATCTTGTTTCGGGATAGATCAACGGAAGTGAGGCTGGTAGGAAATTGGAAGTTGTCTTCAGTGCTAGACTCAGAGATGGTTTCAATGCGGCTCCCCCGGAGTGATATACGTTGGAGGTTCTCTAGCGAGGCCAGTGCTTTGATCGACGATAAGGAAGCGAACTCGTTATTTTCTAGAATCAGGGTAGTCAAGGTGTTTGATATGGGCGTTGAAATCAATGAAAGCTGATTTGCTGATGCCGAAAGAGATCTAAGTACCGGGAATCGAGCGGCTGCCGCAGATATCTAAACTGGTCAGTCTAGCATGGCAGAAAGGCCGTAGTGACCTACCTGATCCCAAGGAAGAAGCGTATCATCCAGATGAAGCTCTTCGATCCGTTCAAAGAGTAATTCTCCCACAGCCGAAGCAAATCGATTCCCACTGTAAGAACCGCGTCAATATACTCCAACCTCCCTATCTGTCACATACATCCATTACTCACTTCAACCTCAGGAGCTTCAACCTCTCGAGCGGCCCACTAATATCCGCCACATCCTTCCACTCCGTGAATAAATTTCGGCTTAGATCCAGTTCCGTAATCTTAGGACATATCCGTTCGATATCCGTTCGGGCGTCCTCGATCTGCTGACGACTAGCCTCTTGCGCGAGCACTCCAGCTACGCGCAATCCATCCAGAAGCACGATCTTCAGCTCCTCAAGCTCCGCAAGCTGCTTCCGAATCTTGTCAAAACCAACTTCTTCGGCGATTTTGCCGTTAAACTGAATTGATTTCTCCTCAGCCGCATTTGCGTCTGCATCTGCACGAGCTTGCCTTGCCCGGCGTTGCTCGAATTCAGATGCGTACTTCTCACGCAGCGCCTCTACAAAGCCCCTTGGGCTATCTGAAGGCCTTGAAGGACGCACGAATGACCCTGCTGTGGGGTGATTTCTCAGACCTATAGTCGAATGTAAGCGGATGCTCGAGCCAAGGTTGACATTGAAATTGCCGTCATTCATGGGAATGCATACATGTAAAATACCTCACCCCCTGATGCTGCCCCGAATGCTTTCCTCTTGTTGGGTCATCCCATTCAGCACCAAGCCAGTCCCCAGAAGTCCCCTCGACCTTGCCCACATAGCGGATGGTGCACAAATCGCCGTTGTAGGACCGTCGCTGGCCTTCCAGTCCTTGGGTACTCATGGTATCCAGCCAATAAATCTCAAGCAATAACTATAACATGACCTGAGAAACAATGTCTACAAATTCCATGAATTCAGAACTTTGTCTTGTTGTTCGCAGCTTAACCGCTCTCCTCTCCAATCGCAGCCCAGTCGAGCCGCTTATGTAATCTCCAACTCGAATTTCCGCAAAGCTTCATCTCCGCGACATCACTTCACTCCATCTCCTAAGCCAAAGCTTATCGCCAAAATGGATTACCAGGTACGTAACACACCATAAAGAGAGGCAACCTTACGCCGCACTACATATACTGACAAAAATGGCAGAACCGCGCTGGTTCAAAATTCGGTGGCGGCGGCGTCGCCTCGCACTCCGCAACAAACGCAGACCGACGCGAGCGACTCCGAAAGCTCGCTCTTGAAACCATCGACCTCGACAAAGACCCCTACTTCTTCAAGAACCACGTCGGAAGCTTTGAATGTCGACTATGTCTCACGGTGCACCAAAATGACGGCTCGTACCTCGCGCACACGCAGGGGCGGAAACACCAAACGAACTTGGCCCGTCGCGCAGCGCGCGAGCAGCGCGAGGGCAAAAACCAAGACCCAAACTCCCTCCCGGGGGCTATGGGTGTGCAGGTCCGGAAGCAGACGATCAAGATCGGACGGCCGGGGTATAAGATTACGAAAGTGCGAGATCCGCTGACGAGGCAGTTGGGACTGCTGTTTCAGTTGCAATACCAGGAGATCACGCCGGGAGTGAAGCCGCGGGTGCGGTTCATGAGTGCGTTTGAGCAGAAGGTGGAGGAGCCGCCGGATAAGAATTTCCAGTATCTGGTTGTGGCTGCGGAGCCGTATCAGACTTGTGGATTCAAGTTGCAGGCGAGGGAGATTGATCGCCGTGAGGGGAGGTATTGGACATGGTTTGATGAGGATAGTAAGGAGTTTTGGATCCAAATAATGTTCAAGACGGAGCGTGAGGAGAGGTTCAGCGGTGTGCCTGGGTTGGCACCGCTGGGGGCTGCATAAGCTGATTCTAGCTGGGCATCTGGGTTCCTGTCTCTATACCTCGATTGGGTGTGCGTTTAGGCGTTTCTCGGTATTTATTAAGAGCAAAATTCGGGTTGTTGACTAGGGCTTTTGTTAAAAATGGTAACATCTACGTCTGTAACACAATTCAATTGCTAATTGAAAACCATTACTGTTCATTTCACCATCCCGGTAAATTCAAAGAGCCGGGCAGTCATGATATGCATGTAAGTACTTAATATGATAAGTTCAAAACCTCCAACCAAAGCACCAGTCAAGCGTTTCAGCGCTAGGTACAATACGTAGCCGGCGAGTGTCGGCTCGCGACATGAACGCAAAACATCTAAGGACAGGAAAGCGCGAACATAAATCGAAGAAAATGCTCATGTGCCCAGTAACATGATATATGCGCTATATGCTTGAGAAACAACCAATCAACAGGGTCTAAACCGACCGAGACGAGAACCTGATGAGCCATCAAAAAGCTATCAACGCAAGCCCGCCCGCCTTTTAACTTTTCGAGGACAATCATCAACGCCTCGCTCAAAATATCGGACATAAATCTATGCTTAACTGGCCTGGAAAGCGTTGAATGCCTTGTAGGTGTAACCGATGAAAGGCAAGCTCATCTCGGCCTCCTGTTCTTCTGGCATAGCACGTGCCTGGGCGCGGTGGATAGCACTTGTGTCCTCCTGAGGGATTTCATCAATCGGGAAGTACGACACATCGATGTTCGAGCTGAGTCTTGGCTCGAATGGAGCACGGATCTTGCGCAGCTGCTCCCATACAACTCCGCGGAAGAACGGGTGATTCTTAATCTGAGTGGCACCGCCGTATTGCCCACCTTCGTTTCCAAGACGGTGCTCCGCATCGCAAAGGAAGCTAGACCACGGTTAGAGTTGCGAACAAGAGGAGCTAGGGATTATCATACCTTCGAATCAAGCCCTCGGACTCACGGGACAAAGTCAGTTCCTCGGGGAAGTACAAGCATTCTCTCCAGTTGACAATCTTGCGGTAGGTGTCCGTTGTGTCCTCAGCGCAAAACGGAGGCCAACCTACAAGACACTCGAACATGATAGCTCCAACTGACCACCAATCGCAAAGATAGGTGTATCCTTGGCCGTTGAAAATCTCGGGAGCAATATAGTCAGGGGTTCCTACAGTCGAATAAGCCATGGCTCTGCGGGACTTTCTCCAGGTGTTAATCTGTCCACGATTCGACACCGTCAAGTTGATCGCATCGTTGAAATACCCGGAGTTTCGGTTTTTATCTTTAGATGTAGAGTTCTTCAGTAGGTTCTGATAGTATGAGTTGTCATGAGTCTTCTTGCCGCCAGTAGAAAGGCCAAAGTCGGTCAATTTAACATGGCCACCGCGGTCAAGGAGAATGTTGTCAGGCTTGATATCACTAAATAACGAATCATATCAGTAGCCATTCTGGAATGTCACGATGTGTGACTATGGTAAAGAGGTCTTACCGGTGAAGGAAGCCCAGTTTGTGGACCGCCTCAATAGCCATAACAATTTCAGCCATGTAAAAACGGGTAATATCCTCCGAGAAAATTTCGTACTTAATCAGCATGGTCATCAGATCACCTCCGGGCAAGAATTCCATCAGAAGGTACAGGTATGCGGTGTCCTGGAAGGAGGCATGAAGCTTCACAAGCCACGGATTGTCCTTTGAATCAGCCAAGATATCACGCTCTGCGCGGACATGGGCAAGTTGATCCTTCTTGAACATTTCTGACTTGATCAGTGACTTAAGCGCATAGATCTTGCCATCTGTTTTCCTTTGCACGAGCTTAACCTCACCAAAAGCGCCTTTCCCGATGATCTTAATGGTCTGGAAGTTGGAGGGAGTCTCGCGAGTTCGAAGGAATCGGAGGAACGTCGACTCTTTCTTTCCAACCATTTCCGCCTCTTTAACCTTTGCGTCCTGCGAGATACTAGGTTCACGAATCATCTTGTCAAGCTCTGCGGAACTATTGAGGAACCGAAAGTTAACAACTTAACTGCCACTACAAAAATGAAAGAATCAAGACTCACCGCATGTTACGATCGCGCGCACGCTCAATATTCTCTTGGAAGAATACATTGATCAATTCCTTGGCGGCCTTTCCCCGCTTATGAACATTCTCCGAGAAGCGCTCAGGGTAACGTTGGAGTTCTTCGGTCTCGGGAGCGGTTCGAGGGCTGCGAGGCATAGGAGGGGCTAAATGTCCGGGCTGCTGTTGTTGTCCAGGCGCCGCGGAGCCTGCGGTACGAGGTCTCTGACCAGGGGAGGCGGCACGATTAAAAAACCCGGTCCGGTTGGAGGAGTTGAGATCTTGGTTGGAAAACTGTTGTATCAAGCCGTTGGTTCCATCATTGGTGGGAGCATTGTATCCCATGCGAGACTGATAGGCCGGTTGAGGGGACTGCAGGTTTGGCTGGCCGTAATGAGGCTGGGCATAGGCGGCCTGGGGAGCGTAGTGGTTCGGCATGAAATATCCTTGACCGTAAACGCCATTCTGCCCATCCATGTAGTCCTGCGGACTTTGATTCTGGTAGATCGGCTGGGGGAACGCGGATGGGGTGGTGGGATACGCGCGATTGTTTGCCGCCGCATTGTTGAAGGCACGTTCGTTGTACCCAAAGTTCATGTGGGGACGATTGTTGGGATCCATCTTTTGAGTGTGCCCTCACGACTGCCAAAACTGGATGAACGTCGAGGGGAAAGGTGGAGGGAGGTGGTGAATATAAGGGATAAAGGGGGTCGTTGATGAGAGGAAGGGGGAGAAGGTTTCGCGAAAAGAAGCGGTGGCTTCAGGAGAGGTTTGAGGGGAAGGCTGAGGAGGCGCGAGTGTTAGTGGAGTGTAGGACGGGCTCCCGACTGGGCCTGGAGGAGATGAATCAGGAGGCGATTGAGCACCAGCGGCTGTCTGTTGGCCACAAAGAGTCAGGACGAGGGGAGGGGCGATAAGGACTGAAAGCCAGACGAAAAAGAAAAGCACCCTCGCGGAAAAGCAAAAACGACAGCTAATTCCAATGGCAGCAGTCCTTCTCGCTGGCGATTTGAGACGAGTCCAGACTGGCACGCTACACACTAACACCAGCTACTGTACGGGAGGCGGTTGGGGCCACCCGTGCCGGCAGATCTCAGTGCCACCTGCGACATGGAGCAGTTCCTCAGCTGCAAATTATATTTAGTCCCCTGCGAGTTGCTCGCATACACAAATGGTCCAACAGCTTCGGAGTCACATACGAACTTCATGCAAGTGCCTTCCAGGGCTCCAAGAATCGCTTAACGATCCATGACTTGGGTCAAACTAAAAGTTAAGCATGCTCCCATCAACACTACATAGTATTCGATCATTTGATATTTGTTTGCTTTTGGTGCCTGGCTGAGGCAAAAGTAGAATAACTCACACGCGCGAATTTGATTGAAAAGTAGACAGAACCTGACATCTGACATCTGACATCTGACTATATTATAACACTTGAAACTCTTGCTGACTTATTGAGAGAGTGTTAAGACACGCATACTTCGCTTCCGCCTTTGCTCTCCGCCTAGATCCATTTCTTGCGAGTGAGATGCGAAGTAAGATGATTGAAAACATGAGATATCAGAACTTAGAACTCAGATCTGTAAAAATGGTCGGAGAACCAATGCCTCACATCGAAGCCTGCGGACAAGGCAATGATCTGTTCAATAAACACAAGGCGCCTCGTTTTCGCGCCATCAAGCGGGTCTCCAAACCAAGGAGACAGAGTATTGTTTTCTCCATGGGCAATTCGAAGTGTATCTATACCCGTTGCTCTAACGGACACTATGAACCCTTTCAGAGAGGCAGTGTCGACATGGAGGGTAGTTCCAGGAGCCGCGATATACCCCAAGCGAAACATTATCATTCGCACCGTGAAAGAGATGAAGCCCAGCGATGTAGGTGGTGTCTGTTCCACCATAGACAATCGAGACGCCCACTCTGTGGGTGTCACTGGGTACCTCAGTCGTTTTGAGAACAATGCTCTGTGTTGATGCCATTTTCTTCAAGGTCTTTCCTCCAATAAGGTCACCATAAATTTCGCATTTACGCCATCTCGAGAGCTGCTCGACTATGGGCTCGCGGGTTGAGGGCTCTACACGTGTGAGAACCAGCTTCTCGAACAGCGACTCCGCGAGACGCCAGGTTCGTTGTTTATTATAAAGGAAGGGGTAGGTAGCGGCGATGTCTCTTGTTTGACGATACAACCCGCGCCAGTCGCGTGGCCCAATTCCGTTACGGGTTTCGAAAATGAAGCCGTGCTCCCCGCTGGTCTTAAATCTAGATGCCCAGAATTACTGGCTATAGAATAACTGAGCAAATGTCCGTGAGGCGAGTCATGTGCCGAGCACCGTCCTAGTCGGGAGATACGCCGCTATTTCCTCCACAATCTCCAGAGGCAGACCAGCGAAACGGTTGTTGCCAACCAAGCCTTGTGATTTCAGTGCCGTATTGTTAAATGCTTTGGTTTGGAACGGCGAAAAATGACTCTTTGTACCTTTAGCGAAACCGAGGCAAGAGGACTTCTGTAGATGGTTTTGACGTTGCGGGCGATAGGGGCTGGGCATGCCAACCTCTCTGTTCCCATGGCCATAGAGAATGATCGTAGCAAACTATTTTCCCATACTCATGGAACCACGCGTAGCAGCATAGCTGTGCAGTCCCTTGAACCCTCGAGCATGACTCAAAATCTTCAGCAAGCCGACGCAAATCGAATGTAATAGAACCTGTTCAAATCTAGAAGATGTGCCAGCAAGCATTGTGCATAACAAAGCCAAAATAACCGTCACTTTCTTTCAGGATTGGAATATCCGCGGTGGAAATATTTTGTCCATTGCCGGTGCTCGAACTGGACAAAACATGACTTGGAAAGTTGCTTCATCTCCTACACGACCTCTAACACTGTCATTGGATAGATATGTGCCATCCCTAGTGCGATAAACTATAGATAATCAGTAAAAGGATTCAAGTTCTAGCCGGGTCTCTTCTTGACAAAGATGGACGCACCCATGCGGTATCCTTGGAGCCAACGATCGCCAGGCTCGCCTTCTTGAATAACCTCAAGACCACAAACAATGCAGTGAACTCCCAGCTTACTCTCCATTGTGCACAAGTCCAGGACAGCTTGGTGTAGGAAAGTGCTGAGATAGGGATAAGAAGAGGGCGAGGGATGGTTAGGAACTCCCAGGAAATGTGTTACTAGGTAGCTATAGAGTGAGTTGACTGAAACCTGGCCGTGAGATAAATTCCCAATTTGGAAGCTTCACTGAGCTGCAGGTGCCCGGGCCGTCTTGAGCCCTGTCAGTCTGATTGGCATTTCAGGAAGGTATTTGAAGCAATCTCCAACATTAAATTGTGCCAATTATGCTGTTATTACATTCTTTGAATTAGTCTTGCCCCTCTGCTGTGTAGAAGCCTGCAAAGAGAGCTTCGTTTGTCCCAGCTAATCGTTTGCGCGATTAACAGGCATGGATGAACACTACGTCAGCAGGAGCGCCATCACCATCACTTATTTGACTTCAGATTTGAAGTGAGTCAGAATATCCTGACAGAAAGTGAGCAAATGAGCAGATATACAAAACAGTATTAGAAGTGCGTTCAGTAAGGCCTCCGAAAAGGTAGATACCTAGGGGAGTAAGGGGAGCTGCCGACCTTCAATTGCATCATCGGCGAACCGATTGCAACAGAATAAGCAATAACCGCGGATTTCTAACATTTATTAATCCCTCAGATTGCTCTCACGCATTCGAATTTGTTGCGCATTTCACTGAGGAATTACCTGCAAGGTTCTCTCCGCGTTTCGTGGCTGAGGTGACTTAATCCGGGGGGTCCCCAAGCAGCCTACGGTCAAAAACCGCCTCATCATCGCCCGCCGTCTTTTTCCCCTCCGAACCCGGCGCTCCGCAACGGACTAAGAGTTCAAGTCAAGTCAGCGCAGCTCACATCCACAATACCAATGCTTCATTGAGCAGAGAAAATACTGAATCTTGGATACCGGTCCCTGCGAAGCTACAATTCCGGCGCCATGCTGCTCCAAGCAGCCCGATCGCCTTGCTGGCGCATCCCCGCGCTCTCCATAACCCAGCGTGCCGCCTTTCTGCGATCAAGTCCTCTGTCGACTGCCCTCCGCGCTGCTCAGGTCAGAACATATTCGACGCAGAAACAGTCGGATAACAATACCCGAAGAGCTGGCCAAAAGCCTGCTGCCGATCTGCCGTCATCTTCAGCAAAATCAGTCTCCCCAGGCACACAAAATACACAAAATGCCACCGCTACGAAGAAGGACCTGCTCAGTGAGAGCGTTGTCGCAAACAAGGAACAAAGAAAGGCGGATTGGGCGATAATGCGAGAAATGGCGAAATATCTGTGGCCAAAGGTGAAGCTCTGGGTGAGAGAGCGGGGGTCGATGTGTTTTGGCTAATTGTCCATGTACAGGGTGACTGGGGAACGAAGCT
Source organism: Penicillium sp. S1316 (assembly GCA_023627405.1). NCBI lineage: Eukaryota > Fungi > Ascomycota > Eurotiomycetes > Eurotiales > Aspergillaceae > Penicillium > Penicillium sp. S1316. Next base: position 110,791 of record JAMAHF010000090.1, read on the forward strand.
TCGTGTCGGCACAGCTCTATCGTTGCTAGTTGGAGCAAAGGTCAGGGGTCATATTAAATACCCTATGCTGCGACGGCTTTTACTGATTACTTACTTTCCAGGTTCTAAACGTTGAAGTTCCTTTCTACTTCAAGAGCATCGTTGATTCAATGAACGTCGATTTTGCTTCAATCGGCGGAACGGCATACACAGTAGCCGGGTCGATGATTATAGCCTGTAAGTGGAAGTGACTCTTCTTCAATGCTACGGGAATCTGATGTCTGCATAGACGGTGTTACCAGAATCGGCGCTACCCTGTTTCAAGAGTTGCGGAATGCTGTTTTCGCGAGTGTCGCTCAGAAGGCCATCCGTAAGGTGGCTGGTAACGTCTTCGAGCACTTATTACGGCTAGACCTCAACTTTCACCTGTCGCGACAGACAGGTGGACTCACAAGAGCCATCGATCGCGGAACGAAAGGCATCAGCTTCCTGCTGACATCAATGGTGTTCCACGTCGTACCAACTGCGTTGGAAATATCTCTTGTGTGCGGCATTTTGGTGTGTAACTTTCACGATATGTATATTCCGAGCGTAGCTGAAAGATTTTCCAGACTTATCAATATGGCGCCAAATTCGCTGCGATCACCGCGGCCACTATGGTGGCCTATTCCGTTTTCACGATAACAACGACCGCCTGGAGAACCAAATTCCGGAGGCAGGCGAATGCAGCTGATAATCGGGGAGCTACAGTCGCAGTGGACTCGTTGATCAACTACGAGGCGGTCAAGTACTTCAACAACGAGAAGTTTGAGGTTGCACGCTACGACAAGGCTCTCAAGGCTTATGAGGATGCTTCGATCAAGGTTACGACATCCCTGGCCTTTTTAAACTCCGGCCAGAATATGATCTTCTCCAGTGCGCTGGCCGCTATGATGTATCTCGCTGCTGATGGGGTCGCCACCGGCCAGTTGACTATTGGCGATTTGGTGATGGTGAATCAGCTGGTCTTTCAGCTCTCTGTGCCGTTGAACTTCTTGGGCTCCGTCTATCGCGAGCTGCGCCAGTCGCTGCTCGATATGGAAACGTTGTTCAACTTACAGAAGGTCAATGTGAGCATCACCGAACGGCCAGACGCGAAGCCGCTGGCGCTTCAGCAGGGAGGCGAGATTCGGTTCGAGAATGTAACCTTTGGATATCACCCCGATCGCCCTATCCTCAAGAACGCCACCTTTACAATTCCTGCTGGTCAGAAATTTGCTATTGTCGGCCCTAGTGGTTGTGGCAAGTCCACAATACTGAGGCTATTGTTCCGATCCTACGATGTCCAGCAGGGCCGCATCCTTGTCGACGGCCAAGATATTCGAGACGTCACTTTAGACAGCTTGAGGAAGGCAATCGGTGTTGTCCCTCAAGATACACCGCTGTTCAACGACACCATCGAACACAATATTCGCTATGGACGAATTGAGGCATCTGATGAGGAGGTTCGCCGAGTTGCGCGGCGGGCACATATTCACGAACTCATTGAGAAACTTCCCGAGGGGTATAAGACCAAGGTTGGCGAGCGTGGAATGATGATCTCGGGCGGAGAGAAGCAGCGGCTGGCTATCTCCAGATTGCTGTTGAAAGATCCTCAACTACTCTTCTTTGATGAAGCCGTAAGTACAGAAGGTCCAAAAAGAGTGCGGAAATCATATGTTCTAACAGGCCTGTCTATAGACATCTGCCCTCGACACATACACCGAGCAAGCCCTAATGCAGAATATCAACAGTATTCTGAAAGAGAAGGGACGAACAAGTGTTTTTGTCGCGCATCGACTACGAACAATCAACGACTGCGACCAGATTCTCGTGCTCAAGGAGGGACACGTTGCGGAGCTAGGATCTCATCGCGAGCTCCTTGATCTGAACAGCATCTATGCTGAATTGTGGAATGGTAAGAAATCCTCCGAAAGTTTGGTTGACCGACGAAAGAAAGCTAACGCGTCCCCACAGCCCAAGAAACGTCACTGGCGCAAGATCCAGAGTACGAACGCAATGTGGAGCTCGAAGATGAGACACAAGCGGAGGCCAAGGACATGGCTCCAGAACGGAAGTAAGAGGAGGATAATTTCACCAGCTTCTACAGCTTTTGTTTGGATAAGTGTACAATGGACAGATGAAATAGACGCTTCGAATGCACAGCCCATGCATGCCACATGGTGCGACTCCATTTAATATCTCGATTAATCTACCTCAGGAGTTGGCGAAAAGGCTAAGAGGAGCTAACCCGGTCCGAAGCAGTTAGCCGCAGCGGCCGGCCCCTGGCTAGGCCACAAGTAGGCTAGCGGAGAGCTCTCGCCCACGTTTTGATCACGTTATGTGGGCTGGCACTGTCCGGGTCAGCCGTGACTGGCTCTGACTGGCCCTGGTTGAACCTTCCATCCGTTCTTCTCCTCTACTCGAATCTGGACTCGACTGTAACCCTCTTTTCTGTTGACATCCATCGGCCCCGTCCCTCGCTAGCTTGTTAGATTATTGTTCTCTCACTTCTTCTCCGAGTTGACTTTGTTGTTCCATGTCCTACACTCTACACTCTTTTACCTTGCTGTTTGCGTACCTCTTCCTCTTCCGGACGGATTTTCATTCTTTCAACCGTTTCCGCCCAAGCCTTTCTTTTGGAACCACTATCGTCATAGTCTGCTGTGGCTGCCACCAACTTGTCCCCATTGGGCTTTGTTGACGCACGAAACCTCGCAAGGACCTCACTCTGCAATACTATCGAGTCCAGAACGCCTAAATCAACCGTCTGCAGCCATTAGTAGGTTAGTCCGTCCTTCCCCCATTTGTTTGGAGGCGTTCCCGTCCCACATTGAACTGCTAGCTCAAATGTTCTGATCCTTGTCCCTGCGTTTCCCCTCTCCATCCTGCCTCTCAAAATCTGGTGTTTCTCCTTTTAACTGGGCTTCCTTGCTTCCTTTAGATTTGTTCTCCGTCGTTTGAACTTGGGCTTGAGGATTTATTGTCCGTTTTACAACCGAAGACGACTTGCTCTCTTGATTCGGTAGGTTTTCGCCCTTATCGGTCGCCTCGAGTCAACTTCGGGTGCCAACGAGCTTTAAAATCATACATAACCGCGCATCTGCTAACATCTCCCGTCGCTCTGATAGAAGCCTTGCGTGTTACTGAAATTCCCAGCCTTCGCACTTCTCTCAACCTTCAACAAGCTCGTGGCTAGAAAACCCAATTCATTGGGATATTTATACCGGACTTGAAAGGAATTATACAATTGACACCATGGGTCTCATTGAGAAGTTACAAGCAAGTAGGTCGTCCATGGTCCCTCGTTGATGGCTTCACTTGCTCCTTTGATCGATTGAGTCGCGGACCGGCCCAACACGAGACATTTCCCCATAATACTAATTGTTGGTTAATGCAGAACTTGAGCTTTACCGGCTAGAACAGCGCTATGCCCGCCGCAAGCATCGCAGCACATTCTCTGGGGTTCAGTACGTGGACGGAGAGTATGTCTACTCGAACGATTCGAATTCCTCGTCGGGGACTGTTTCTAAGCATTCTACCGGATCCCATTGGAAGGCTCACTCTTGGGGTTCATCAAGCGACTCGCGTGCCCGGTGACATGCACGCGAATCCCAGAATCTCTGATACACTCGTCGCGACGCTTTCTCTACGTTATGTTCCCCGTAGGGACAGCAACGGTACCATTCTCCTATCCTCGGCCGTTTGATGTTAATATAACGTCGAGGATCGTACGCCTTTTTTTTTTTTTTTTTATTTCGGCAACTTTATACGCCATCATTAAGCGAACAGCCCATCTTTTCGCCTGTCCCCCCGGGTCTACTTGACGGTCTGCTTTCGGTGTTCTCTTGACGTGATTATATGAGCTTCTTGTATATGCTTGCATTGATTTCCTCTCTTTCCTTTTTCTACTCCAGAACCTCATGGCACTTTCTAACTCCCCTGGAGGGAGCCAGAACCCACGATTCTACCGTCTATATATCATGGCCAGTTGTTTTCTTGGTTTGCAGACCATTTAGCGCTTTCCATAATTTGTTCATATCTTCTATTTTTCCCCCATCATGTTCTGCTGCACATAAATTCCATATGGGAGGATATCGTCCTGGGTAACAGAGAATCATGCAGCTTGCACTCTGAGCAAGCTCAAGTATACACATATCTGTCCTATCTACCCAGAAAATTCGAACTTTGTGAACCAGATTTGCGGCAGGTTGGCCCTGTCTTAGTGACTTGCTGTCACTAAGATGAAAACAATGTCGATTGGCTGGTAACGCTGGACAACAGGTACAATAAACCCATTGTCATACATATCCCTCTAGATCAATGCATAAACCGCTTTGTACCGTTACAGAGAGATCATAGAATGCCATCACAGAGCCAAATGCAACCACACAACCTTAGTCTAGGCGTCACCGCTTATTCTTCGCCCCACCGATCCTCAATCTCCCTAAATTTGGCAACCCCGACTTCTGCCTCCCCGCACCCCCCTTCTGCGCACCGCTGGTACTATCAGCCGGCGAAGCCCGCCCTCCTGCCGCACCAGTACCCCCGAATCCAGGTCGTGGTGGATCGGGCAGGCTCTTATCTCTCCGGATCTGATCTGCGGATGTGAGTGTGTTGTTTTGAAGAGCTGAGGTTGTAGTATCGGTATCAAAGAGGCGTTGTTGCGAAGGCCGTTGAGAGGAGCGGGTTCTTTCCTGGACGGATTTGAACTTGTCGAGGAGATCGACCCAGCGGATCGAGTTTTCGTCGCGGTTTTTGAGACGTGTGCTGCTTCGGTCGTATGAGGAGGTTGACGTTGCGGTTGCAGCTGTGGAGGTTCTTTTTTAGTTTCTGCGTTAGTATTTGGTTTGAGGAAGAAATAGGTTGCGGAGAGGGGAGGAGAGCTTTGACGTACAGGCGTGGCCCAGTGTGGAGGAGACCGATACTGCTGACGCTGTTGAGGCGGTTCTTAAGTGCTGCGAAGGCTGAGCTTTGAGGGAGGAGCATAAGGACGCCGTATAGACACTTGTATAAGTATGGGTACCGTTCAGGTTCGAGGAGTTGGAGACGGAGATCTATTGAACAATTAGTTCCTGATAACCTTTCAAGATAGCTTCATAGATGGGCCATACAGGTGAAGACTGGCGACTCCAGGAGCTGGACCAATTTGTCAATTTGGATCAGCATGTTTACTGTCATTTCGAGCTCAGCGCTGACAAACCGTTAGACACAATGTTTCACGGCACTCTCCCAGACAACTTACAATACTTGGAGGAGATTGTAGGCCTGTTCGTATGCCTGAGCGAGCAAGCATAAGGAAAACGTTGAGACGGCATTATGGCACCAAGACCTAAAGAGAGTTACGAAGAACGTCTGACCATCCTGTCACCAAGGTCAGTCAAACAATCATAGATTAGATACAGTCTTCATTACCCTTGAGTCCAAGTTCCGCAATCGTTTTCGTAATTCCGACAGCTCTGGAGCAGTGATCAAGTTATTATTAAGATTCTGAACCATGATACTGGCGAATTCAATGTCCTTTTGGGTGGCAAGATTAGCATTGAAAAGGCCACCCTGGGACACTGGACTTACATCTTCCTTTTCAAGACAGTCTGCAAGGGTCCGATAAATTCGTTCTGGACTCAAATTCATGCACAACTGTCTAATGATAAGGTTTCCTCGATTCTCGAGCAGGCTGCGATCGGTAGAAAACAGCTGCAGCAAATTTACCATGAACGATTTGAAGTAACTATCCTCGCTATTTCTGGATATTTGGGACAGAAGCTGAAGGTCTTTGGTGACAACAGCCTCTGCCGGGTCGGACAGTGTCTTGAGGAGGGCCGGGAAGATTCCGTCATTGAACGCTGCCACCTTCTTTGGAGCTTTTCGATGCAGCATCAGCAGCCACGACAGAGCAGCTACTCTAGTAACTTCGTGTTCGTTCAAGAATTGCAGAGTAAGTGAGCTAACGGCCGAGCCATAATCAAGATCTGCAGGAGGTGTTGGGGCAGCGGATAATATGCTATTTCTGGGCGAGGCCTTCTTGGAGTCTGTTCCAGGAGCCTCGGGCCTACTACTTGGCGTAGATGATCTTCTTTCGGCAAATTCTTTTGTAGTCGTCGCGGGTAGCCTTATCTGTCGGGCCTCATCGGAAGCGTCTTCAGATAAGGATAAGCTGAAGATATAATCCAACAGCGAAGTATTGGCACGATGCGCGGTTTGTCGTACTTGCTCTGAGTCACTAGATAGCGCCGGCAGTACCTGGTCAAGAAGGCGTGGAACGAATGGGAGAATATCTCCTGGGCTGATTTCGAAAAAGCTATCAATCCACCGGAGCGCAGTCAATTGCATCTCCTCATCTATATCGGACATAAGCGACTGGTTCTGTGTATGTGTAGCATGATAGAGACGCTTACCAAATGAGGTATCAACAAAGCCCACCAAGATATCTAAGATTTTCGGGCAGTCGATTTGTACATCCTGACCGGGAATCCAGTCTCCATCAGCCTGTAGAGCATCCTCTTCAGTGCTAACAGACCCAGCTTCCGAATCCTCAATCGCATTATCCTGGCTATCAGCATCAATGGCAACTGTCGGGTCTGTGGCCAAGCTAGTACTGTCACTCGTCATCGAACGCCTATTATCGCTTTGGCCCTTCCGGCTTTCCTCTAACCCTTTCTTGAGACGGGCAATTCGTTTTATCTCCGCCAAAAATCTATCGAGGAGCCCTTGGGTGGCGACGTTAACGTCTCTGTTAGGGTCGCCCAAAAATTTGATCAACCCTCCCAGAAATTCTGGTAGGTAAGAAACCAACTCTAGGTCAGGAATCGTATCCAGCAAGGTTAGCCATGACACCAAGAATGTCCGGGTGAAGGCACTAAGGACATGTATTCGCTCTTTAAGTAAGGGTATAAACTTGGGGAGCGAGAATGCAGTTGGGAGGTTGTCTACTACGCCATCAGGGTCTGCAGACTGTTTTTCCGAAAGCTGTAAGACTGAAACGTGATGTGCAGCTGATTCTGATACAATATCTTTGACGAGGCGATCGAGGAGTTCTGCTCCATTCTTGACGGATAGTTCAGAGTCCGAAGCTAACTGTGCGGATGTTAGTGCGCGTCCTCTCCACAAAATTGGTCCTCGTGTCTAACCTTGCTTAACGCATCGAATATCTCGTTGAAGAAAAGTAGTATCTCTCCTTTGGCAACTTTGGCGATGTTATACATGCTCTCGCAAGCATAGTATCTGACCCTTGCATCTTGATCCGAGAAACAGGCCAAGACCGGCGGCACGATCACTTTTAGAAATGGAGCTACCCCTTCCTGATATCACAACTCTCAGTTTCCATATTATGGTTGCAACTCGTCCGGTAAACTCACAGATCCCAATGCTATCGACGCCGCTGCAAGTCCGATCAAACCACCATTTCTCGCATGAGGTTGGTGAACGGCATAGGCATAGTCATGACATAGCTGGTCGACGACCTTCTGAATGACCCCGATTTCCCCTCTAAACGCGGAATCCCGAACGAGTTTCTCAAGCCTATGAGGTTCGAGATCGGTTAGCAACTCAAAAAGTCAACCGAGATATTTCCCCGCGATCAGGTTCAGGGTACGAACTCTAAGGCCCCTTGTTTTCTCCGATCATAGGTCTTGTCATTCAGCATCCGCTGGATTGAATGATCCATTTTTCAAACCACATGGATTGCAACAAACAAGATCAAGCTCTAGGTCACTATCCTCATGATGTAAGGCCGTCTGAGTTTGGGCGGTGAGCTGGCGATAACAGCTCGAAGACCAAAAACTAGTTGTCGTTATTGTGGTCGAATACACTTTCCGATGGGCTAGGTTTTGGTGGGAAACACGGCGAGGAGCGCGATAGAAGAAGCCAGTTGGAAAGGTTCAGTCGCGTCGGCGGCCTTCGCACTCGTCCAAGCAGAAATGTGGGGAGCAAACACGGCGAGGATGCGTTGTCAGGGAGGGATGCGGAGTGACGTAGAGGAGGCTCGACCCATTTGACAGGCCACGCTAAGCCCCGGCGTCTCATTGCCGACCGGCCGAACAAAAGGAAAGAAATCAAGAACATATCTAACTATACGGAGTATCTCTTATCAAAGCCTGAATAGTTACATAGTCCAATAATCGCGAGTCAAGTATCCCATAAGATGTCGCTCCAGAACAACTCATTAAAAGACAAAACCGACTTCCGTTCCAATAGTCAATGCAATTGTTAATACTCCAATAACCCGAGAACAACGTCCTTGTCCGCGGTGTTCAATGACTGATATACTGAAAAACTGCAGAGACATCTCTCTCTTGAGTCTCCTGTCGGATCAGCAAGTCTTGGATCTTGCTAAGCGCGCCTTTCTCCCCGTCGTTCACAAAATGGTTCCAGGAACTGGTGTCGCCGTATAGTAAAGCAGGCGCTTTTATATACTGTGTTCCGTCCGGCCTGCATCTCTTGCATTTGAAGGTGTCATGGGTGTCACTGGTTGTTTCAGGTTTGAATTGGAACAGCTCACGGAGCGAATCTAACGAGAAGTGACGTTCAACATCCTCAGCTGAGTCTACCACACACGAGGACAGCGACTGCTTGTGAGATTGCCGTTGGAATATCTTCTCTTCAATAGAACCTGTCGCGATGAAGCGGTAAACGAAGCAGTCTTTCTTCTGGCCGTCACGCCACACTCGCGCCAGCGCTTGTTGATCAGCGGCTGGATTCCAGTCTGGATCAAACAGTACCAATCGATTGGCCCCAATCAGGTTCAGACCACATCCACCAGCTTTGCTGCTGAGAAGGAAGACAAACTCTTCACCGTTGGGATCATTAAATTTGTCGACTAGTTTCTGCCGTTTCTTGACGTTCATCGTACCATCCAACCGCAAGCAACCGTAAGTCCTTGACCTGCAAAGCTTCTCAAAAACGTCAAGTGTCTGGGTGTAGTTGCTGATTAGAACGATCTTATCATTCGTATCCTGGCGTATGCGTGCTAGCATGCGGTCAAGAACCATCATTTTGCCTGAATACCACGGCCTGACATCTCGATCTCGGCCTCTTGCTTCAAGTGGAACATAATCATCCGGGAACGCATGCTCACATCCCGGTAGATCGGTTGAAAGGTTAAGCAAGTCCGGATGATTGCATAATTTCTTCAGCAGTCCAATTGCTTTCAACGGCTGGCTTCCTTTTCCCCTCAGAAGGCTCTTGATCTCGGGACTTGCGATAAAATGTTTGTAGAGGTCAAGCTGAAACTTTGAAAGATTGCAGAAAACGACATGTTCGTACTTGACCGGTAAGTATTTCGACAAAATGTCGTTTGTGCGACGAATGATGAACTTGTTAACAATACCGGAAAGCTCTAACAGACGTTGATCACCCTTCGCTCGGTCTTCCTCTGTACCTGCTGCGTCTCTGCCCTTGAGGATAGGTATCTCGAATCTCTTGCGGAAGTCGTTTTGTGAACCAAGCAAATCAGGGTTCGCGAAGTTGAGAAGGGCAAAGTACTCGGAAAGATCATTCTGGATGGGTGTGCCGGAGAGAATCACACGGCGTTGGACGTTCAAACTGTTGAGTGCAGTCCACGTCAAGCTTTCCTTATTCTTCAGTCGATGACCTTCGTCACACAGAAGCAACCCAATTGGGCTATCTCTGAGCGTGTCGACATACATTCGCAGTGTCTCGTAAGAAACAATTAGTACTGGTCTGACGATCGAGCGACCAGATGAAATCGCCCATTGTTTTAACTGGCTCGTAAGCTCCGTCTTTGAGGCTTTACCATCTACAGCGAAAGGGGTTATGGCATCCTTTCCAAGCCATTTCACTATCCCGGTCAGAACTTGGCAGTCGAATTGTGGCTTGTTGCTTACCAAGCTCATTAGCCCAGTTTCCTACCAGACTTGAAGGGCATGCTATGATACACTTCTGGATGGTCGTTTTCCCAGCTTCGGGTGATTGCTTCAGCAGCGTCCACATCAACGAGATGCATTGAAGCTTGGCTTGTTAGCTTGAATCGCTTGGAACAGGAATAGCTGACGCACCGTCTTTCCCAGCCCCATTCCATCTGCCATGATGCATCCATTCGCGTTCCCATCGATCATACCCGTGGTGCACCGATATAGAAACTAAAGGGTTAGACAAGCTTCCTTCAAACATACGTTCTTCCAGAATATTCACCTTGACTCCTTCCACTTGATGTGGACGTAAAATCTTCGCCAGCCTGGGATCAATCACGACTGGCACCTTTGGACGCTCCTCAACATTCTTCTTGAGCCCCAGTATATCCGCCAAGCTCTTATGAACTAGAGGTTCGTCCAACTTGGGATTCTTATCTTCGGACGCTCCTTCCTGTTTCTTTGCCTCCTCATCCTCAATACCATCGACAGTTGGGTCGTACAAGACAATCGAAAACTCTCCGCTTGGATCGTGCAGCGGTTTCACTACAAATGTAGCACCCTGCCTCATCCCCAAAGTCGGTGCGGGTCGGGAGCTGTCATATGTGCCATTCGATTTGTTGATGAGGGGAACCTTGAAAGCTTGCTTGAATGCCATCTCCTTATCCCGCGCTTTGAAGACTGGGAATCTGTTCACATCCCTTGTGGCAAGCGCCAAGCGATCCTCGTTGGTATATGGTTTCACGCTATTATCATCGACACTTCCGTCCGCTCCGGCATAATTAACCTTTCTCCTTTTCCTCGCCGGTTTCTCGGAGGCTCGCGTTAGTGTTGCTGACCCGGGACATTTGAAAGGTTTCGAGAGACGGTCAACCGAGTTCAGGGGAGTACCGACGCGCGATGTTTTGGATGATGGGGTAGCGTCGGCGCCATGCGTTGCAGGACGTGGGCGATACCTTTAACCCCCTCAGTATATGGCCTCATCAACTTTTATAAAGAAATAACTTACATGGATAAAACAGCACGCTTTCTCCCGTCAATTTTTGTCGAACGCCCAGCTGTTTGATGATGGTTTTGCCTCTCGGCGGTGGACGCGTCGTGCCTAGCCTGACTGGCGCTGAAACGCCAAAGAACCACGCAGTCACGTGGCGATAAGCAGTGATAAACCGGAGTCCCCCGCAATGCACAGATCCCTCGAACCCGCCATGCAATGTTTCCCTCTTCGTTACGAACGTGCGGGTTGATCGTCTTGCTCCATGTCAGCAGACTTTTGGGCCGGCTATATTAGCGGAGCCATTGGTATTATCATTGGAAATCCTCTAGATCTTATCAAAGTACGATTGCAAGCAAGCAGTCCTGCAGAAACGCCTGTATCACCTCGGCAATTGGCCCGCTTCGACACCGTTACTTCTCTTGTGCGAGGTAAATCCGCTGTTGTCTTACCACAAACGAAGTAATTATGTACTCATACTGGCTCCAGGTGCTGCAGCCCCTATCGTCGGATATGGCGCACTCAATGCTTTGCTATTTGTTTCTTACAATCGCTCATTGATGCTCTTGGATAGCTCCGTGACTGACCCGACAAATCCTCAAAATAGCCCTCTACATAGGCTATGGCTTGCCGGCGCATTAGGCGGAATTGCCAGCTGGACTGTGTCATCCCCTACAGAATTTATCAAATGTCGAGCACAACTTGATGCACGTCCGGGAGTCTCGTCTTGGACGGTTGCGAAGGATATCGTCCGGAACCGCGGTTGGAAAGGGCTCTATTTCGCTGGTGGAGTTACTTGCGCAAGAGATTCTATAGGATACGGATTCTAGTATGTATACAACTGGGTCTGAGTGCTCTTATCGTGCGTTTTACTTACAATGACACAGCTTCTGGTCCTACGAATACTGCAAGAGGCTGATGTCCTCAAATGAGGAGGAAGATGCTAGGACACTTGCATTAAAGGTCCTCCTCTGCGGAGGTATCGCGGGAATCGTAACATGGGCTTCTGTGTTCCCTCTAGACGTGGTCAAGACACGGCTCCAGGCGAACACAATCGAGGCTTCTGCCGATGCTCGGCCATTGCTCCAATCTCCCACCAGGTTGCAAAATCAAGGCGCTTTTGCAATGGCAAGGCATATCTATCAAACGGAGGGCCTCCGGCCCTTCTACAGGGGCCTGGGCGTATGCAGCTTGAGAGCCTTCATCGTGAATGCTGCCCAGGTATGTTCCACTCACTATTTTTTTTTTTTTTGTTTGACAGTGAGGTCTAATATTTGAACTTAGTGGGCGACGTACGAGTGGCTCATGAAGTATTTTCAGAGTCCGCCATTAGGCCAGTCATTGAGAGATATTTCATGAAAGTGCCAACAAGTACTACACGAGTTTAGATACAACCTATCCCATGTAGATAGTTATTTCGGATACCCATGATGTCCAACTATACATTTATTTTCCACCGGAATCGACATAGCTACCAGCCTAGATTTGAGGAACTTTGAAACAATCTTGAATATCACGAAATATATATTGTCAGATTTCTATATCCTGCGTGCTTAACAAATAAAGTCATGGCGAACATAGAACAGCGACAGCAGCTGTTAGGGCTTGAAAGTATAGACAGCGCGTTTACATACATCCACTGCTTCGAAAAAGGGTTTGTTCCAGAGTCCATCGGGACTTGAGCAGCTGCGAAACATGCTCCACTGTCTTCAAGGAAGGCGACAGGAGTTGAGAAGTCTCGAGCCCGAACTCCCACAGGTCCGAATCCTCGCAAGGTATGAGACTCACCTTCACATGGACTATAGCCTCGTTGACCCGGCGCCTAGGTGACCGAGGGTCCGGGTTGTTGATGTACTAGAACTACACGGCAACTCCCGCCAGCTCCAAAGTACGGCTACGGCTATGGCTACAGGTACCACCACGCGACGCGTGGATAGCGGAATGAACAAAAATCCCGATAACTGTATCAATTGGAGGCGATTCCTATGATGGCCACCGGTGAGAGTTGCCACTACTCAAAAACAACGCAAGGTTTAATTTGTATCCTAGCGGCAGCTGTCATGGTAAATGAATTTCATTTTCGCTCTGAAAAGTGAAAACAAAGTCAGGGAAATGTGGAACCTGGAGTGTACAAGTTCCGAAAAACGGCGATACCGCCGAGGGAACCCGCAGCAATACCACGGCGGACTCGGCGGCGTTGGGCCTAACCGGCGGCTTTCGGCACTTTTTACTTCACGTGTTGCGCGAAATTGAGGGGCTCATGATTGGCTGGAAGGGGATCAAAATTTTTTGGCGATTTGAAAGCTTGAAGCACCTTCGTGTGCGGGAGGATCGCCATGCTTTTCGAAGGGTAGGCGTTTAGAGTTGTAGGTAGCCTGGTCGCTGACCGCGCGAGGTAGTTGTGTAGATTTGAAGCACGCAGTTGCTTCTTTGAGGTCTTGGTCGGGGGACACCGGTCCAACCTCAGTATACTCAGATGAGCATATCAATTGTCCATGGCCATCTCCTCGGTTTCATGCGATCGTACACCATTATCCGTACCCAAACCAACAGCGGCCTCCGCGATTTTTTGTGAATGCGGTTCTTCTTTCAGTAGGCGAAGTCTGTTGTTCGAGAAAGTGATATGAATTAGCTTGAATCCATCATATAGAAGAACCCTGCTAATCCGCGCGCCGAGAACACGCCCTGGATGTCCACCGACCTTCTCTTGTGGTTCTTGCCCTTTCTATGCGCAACCAAGTTGTAGTCGCTTTCGAACCATTTGGCGCATTCCACACAGTAATGCCTCCCTAGCCCGGGGAGATCCTCGGGATCTTTGGTCGCCTTGTATTGAGAAAGGTGCTTCGGGTTCTCGACATCGGCGCAAACCTGGTCATAATCCCTGAAATTATTTTTTTTTCGTTAACCTACTGTGCTCAAAAGACCAGACAAAGGTGGCCTGCCGGGAATAGGGAAGATAGCGGTGCATACCTAGTTCTGCGCTTCGTCTTTGTTCGCCTCACAGCTCCCATCTTGATGAACGTCGGCCTAGTGCTAATCCAGAGCTCGTCTCGATAGTCGTTCCTGAGTATGGATTTGGTCGACCACCGATAAACGGAATGAAGCTAACGTCCGCGGCGGCGTGAAAGCGGGTCAAGAACCTCCAGCCGTTTCTGTGTGCGCGGAAGGGCTCTCGCGAGAACAAAACTCGGTGGCTGCGATTGGCCCAAGTCGACCTGGTCTTGGCGCCGGGCCGCGGGAGGCACTCTTTTCGGTAAGCCTCGGCTCTAGCTCGGCTCATTCAGCGTGCACTTTTGAATGTTCATCCATACGGCATACGGCCATCCCACACTGTCATCGCTGGCGCGCTTGTATTTTATGACGATTCCACTCTATTCGGCACCTTCCTCCGAATATTTTCGCCGGCCACTTGCGAATGGACCAAAGTAATCGTATATTGACTTGCTGGCCGCGTATGAGAGCCTATCACGGGTTGAAGCTTCCGAATTGAGTCGGAATTTTTATCAGTCTGCGTTCCAATCTCTTCTATCCAGCCGCATCTAGTCAGTTGAACTCAGTGGCACCTGGAGTTGGGGCTATGATGTAAGGCTGCGTATGAAAGGCAGGGTGTAATCAGTCCACTTCCATTGGCTAGTGGAAATACCGGTCTCACATGCCAGATTTACCGTTACTGTCATTACATGACGCTACCGTAACCCTGGTCGCCCTGGGGATCGGGGAGAAATGCTAGTATCGGACACAGAGGCGCAGGATGGATTGATTTTGGGCCCTGTAAAAGATTTGAATCTCGGGAATAGAAGATATGGGTATGTGCTGGAAACCCAACCCACGCGGAATTAGAATTAGCATTCCGCTCAATGGCTCAGCGCTGTCGTGGTCTTCCTTCCATGTCTCCGGATGCATTGCTTTGGTTCGGGGCCGTCCCGAAAGCGTACGGACGGCTGTATTGTAAGCAGCGGTTACGGGTCCTCCACTCCGGTTCAGAGGAGAAGAGGGTGGCAGTGGTCAAACAAGAATTCTCGCACTGGAAAACCCAAGCTTCCTTTTAATCAACGTTTCTCCCTTTGGTTTTAACCTTCTTCCTTCTCCCCCTTCACTCTCCACTCTATTTTTGCTGCTTCCCCAGGTTGAAGCTGGCTTCTGTTGCTGCTTGGACTTGCTCTCCAGTGTGTTGTGGCCCAGCCAAACTTGCATAGAGAGCTTGCATCATGATCACCACAAGGCTTGCGCGCATGGGTGCGCTGGTAAGTCACCTCAAGCCTTTTTTTTCGTACGAGTCGGTCTTGCGTCGCTTTGCCCGCAATGGACTTTAGCTCGTCTATAATTTGGCGAAATAGAAAACTAACGCTCTTTGCTACAGGCCCCAAAGTCCCGCCTTGTAAGGATTTCTCAGGTTAAGCCAGCTTTGTAACAGCTGGCGAATACAAAAATCATTCAGAATACTAACAGTCCATCTAGCTTTTCGGGACCCGGGGCATGGCCACCGCTGTTGACCCTCTTGACAAGAAGGTCGAGATGACCATCCACGAGAAGGTGTGTATTCCCAGCATCGTGGCTCTCCGGTTTGCCTCGGATGAGCTAGTGTCCCGGACATTTTCCGCTAACGGTCGCATCGCAGGGCAACTACATCAACTACAAGTATGGGCTACCTCTTTTACTAGATTGACTTTCAGAGTGCCGAAATATACTTCCCCAAATGGCATTGACTAACATGGGTTCCAACTCAACAGGAAGATGTCCCAAAACCTTGACGTTGTTCGCAAGCGCCTTAGCCGTCCTCTCACATACGCCGAGAAGATCCTGTACTCTCACCTTGACGACCCTCACAACCAGGATATCGAGCGTGGCAAGTCCTACCTGAAGCTGCGTCCCGACCGTGTTGCTTGCCAGGATGCCACTGCTCAGATGGCTATCCTCCAGTTCATGTCCGCTGGCATGCCTTCCGTCGCTACCCCCACTACCGTCCACTGCGACCACTTGATTGAGGCCCAGGTTGGTGGTGAGAAGGATCTTGCCCGTGCCAACGAGATCAACAAGGAAGTTTACGATTTCCTTGCCTCCGCCACCGCTAAGTACAACATTGGTTTCTGGAAGCCCGGCTCTGGTATCATTCACCAGATTATTCTCGAGAACTACGCTTTCCCCGGTGGTCTGATGATTGGTACCGACTCTCACACCCCTAACGCTGGTGGTCTTGCTATCGCTGCCATTGGTGTTGGTGGTGCCGACGCTGTCGATGTCATGGCTGGTCTTCCCTGGGAGCTGAAGGCCCCTAAGGTCATTGGTGTCAAGCTCACTGGTGAGATGTCTGGCTGGACTTCTCCTAAGGGTAAGTTTGATTGTTCCATCCCGGGCGTTCGAAAGTGCCTGGATTAACTTCAATTCCAGACATTATCCTCAAGGTCGCTGGTCTCCTTACTGTCAAGGGTGGTACTGGTGCCATCATCGAATACCACGGTCCTGGTGTCAACTCGCTCTCTTGCACTGGTATGGCCACCATTTGTAACATGGGTGCTGAAATTGGTGCCACCACCTCTCTTTTCCCCTTCAACGACCGCATGTACGACTACCTGAAGGTCACCAAGCGTCAGGCCATCGGTGACTTCGCCCGCTCTTACGCCAAGGACCTCCGCGAGGATGAGGGTGCTGAGTACGACCAGCTGATCGAGATCAACCTGTCCGAGCTCGAGCCTCACATTAACGGTCCCTTCACCCCCGATCTTGCCACCCCCATCTCCAAGTTCAAGGAGGCTGTCAAGGCCAACGGATGGCCTGAGGAGCTTAAGGTCGGTCTGATCGGTTCTTGCACCAACTCCTCCTACGAGGATATGTCCCGTGCTGCCTCGATCGCCCAGGACGCTCTCGACCACGGTATCAAGTCTAAGGCTATCTTCACCGTCACCCCCGGTTCCGAGCAGATCCGTGCCACCATTGAGCGTGACGGTCAGCTGAAGACCCTTGAGGAGTTCGGCGGTGTCATTCTCGCCAACGCCTGCGGTCCTTGCATTGGTCAGTGGGACCGCAAGGACGTTCAGAAGGGTACCCCCAACTCGATCGTCTCCTCCTACAACCGTAACTTCACCGGCCGTAACGACGCCAACCCCGCCACCCACGCCTTCGTCACCTCCCCCGACCTTGTCGTTGCTCTGAGCATCGCTGGTACCCTCAACTTCAACCCCCTCACCGACACCCTCAAGGATAAGGATGGCAAGGAGTTCAAGCTCAAGCCCCCCACCGGTGACGGCCTTCCTTCCCAGGGCTACGACCCCGGCCGTGACACCTACCAGGCTCCTCCTGCCGACCGCACCACTGTCAACGTCGCCGTTTCCCCCACCAGTGACCGTCTCCAGCTCCTTGCTGGTTTCGAGAAGTGGGATGGCAAGGATGCCAACGGCATCCCCATCCTTATCAAGTGCCAGGGCAAGACTACCACCGACCACATCTCCATGGCTGGCCCATGGCTCAAGTACCGTGGACATCTTGACAACATCTCCAACAACATGCTGATCGGTGCCGTCAATGCTGACAACGGCGAGGCTAACAAGATCCGCAACGTCTTCACTGGCGATTACGACGCTGTCCCTGCCACTGCCCGTGACTACAAGGCCCGTGGGGTTAAGTGGGTTGTCATCGGTGACTGGAACTACGGTGAGGGTAGCTCTCGTGAGCACGCTGCTCTTGAGCCCCGCCACCTCGGTGGTCTTGCTATCATCACTCGCTCCTTCGCCCGTATCGTAAGTCTACCCCTGCGTCCTGAAATTGCGGGGTTCCCTTACTAACGCTCCTTTACAGCACGAAACCAACCTCAAGAAGCAGGGTATGCTTCCCCTCACCTTTGCCGACCCCGCCGACTACGACCGCATTCCCTTCGATGCCAAGGTCGACCTCCTCTGCACCGAGATTGCCGTTGACACCCCCATGACCCTCCGCGTCCACCCCAAGGACGGTGCCACCTTCGACGTTAAGCTCAACCACACCTTCAACGAGTCCCAGATTGAGTGGTTCAAGGACGGCTCTGCCCTCAACACCATGGCCCGCAAGTCTGACAACTAAACGACATTTTGTAAATTATGTGTCTTATGTTTTGATCAGCCAGCAGAGGGGAGGGGGCAGCTCTATGGCTGCTAATGGTATTTCTATGATTGATATCACGGAGTGAGGTTCTGAAAATGCTTACGAATCGCTTTTTCTGTTCACGGGTTGTTTTGGCACCCATTGGGTGAACGACATGGATATATCATTTGCTTTTTTGTTACACCATCCATTGTATGTTAGGGATTTGGCTGCATATCATATACTATTTCCTTCTGTTCAACTATTTCCTTGCTCGTAGACTGCCTACTTCAACGACTATAAAGGCATCATCGAAACTGTAATTCCAGGAACAACGATAACTACAATTTCTATGAATTTGCAAAAGATGACATAATATCGCGTGCTATTCGAGCACTGACAGACAGTGACTGTGCCGAGGCCGATTCCCCTCCGCAGCTGCCCCGCTCTCGGAAGTCGAGCAGTGAGCATATCAGAGCGAACGCCAAACAATCGCCGGGGTATAATTGATGGGGCACGGCGCTACTACTTAGTGACCCTGTACCCGCCTGCTTAGTTCTTAGAAGTGACATCGCCGAGTTTGGATATTACCTAGGCTCAGTTGTCTTACCTTATTTTGTCCCCACCATATCTCAGCGAAGCGGCACTTTCGGAGTCCTCACTTTCCGTTCGTCGGCTTGTTTACTCTGAATACGATAAAACATGTAAGCTCGGTTCCTGCGCTTGTTCTTCGATCGTGCGCTAACTCCTGTCATATAGCTATACGCTAACAAGCTATACTACCTCAAGATCATGGCTCAGTTGGTTCCGTTGCCTGAGGTTGAAAGACTCAGCGCCTCAGTCGTGCGGATACTCGGTGGGAATCCTGGAAAGGTTTGTTGAGGCCACATATACTATGACGCCGCCTGAAATAGTGTAAGCTGACCCATGCCCGGACGGAGAACAGTTTACTCTACAAGGTTGGCTCCCTTATGACGCAATCTATGCGAAAGTAAAGCAAATTTAACACTGTGTCGTAGGGACGAATACCTATCTTGTTGGACAAGGACCGCGACGCATACTTATCGACACTGGAGAGGGCAAACAGTCTTGGGCCACGAATCTGAAGCAGGTGCTGTCGGACGAGAATGCAACGATACATCAAGCCCTTTTAACGCATTGGCACCATGACCATGTCGGCGGCATCTCGGATGTACTCAGGCTATGCCCTGAAGCGACCATTTACAAGCATCAGCCAGCCGAGGGTCAGGCAAATATTGAAGACGGACAGGTCTTCAAAGTTGAGGGAGCGACACTAAAAGCGTTTCATACCCCTGGCCATACAGTGGACCATATGATGCTCGTGCTCGAGGAAGAAGATGCTATTTTCACCGGTGATAGTAGGTGTCCATACGAAGATTCCTCTCTTCGTGTCGCTAATGCTGTGCTCCGTAGATGTCTTGGGTCATGGAACGGCGGTATTTGAGGATTTAAAGGCGTACCTGGACAGTTTGAAGCGAATGCAAGATCGTGTTTCAGGTCGGGGATATCCGGGACACGGTGCAGTAATCGAGAGCGCCACAGCGAGGATTGGGGAATATATCCGTCACCGTCAACAGCGGGAAGACGAGATTATCCGAGTTCTTCGCTACGGTAAACTGGATGTGAGCGAAGGCGAACGCTCTCCTGAGCGAAAGTTGGCCTGGACCCCGTTGGAGATCGTGAAAATTATTTACCACAATGTTCCAGAAAATCTCCATCTCCCCGCCGCGAACGGAGTTATACAGGTACTGAGCAAGTTGGAAGCTGAAGGAAAGGTAATCCACGACGCGGACTCGGGCCGATGGACCCTTAATACTGGGAAGCCGGCCTTATGATTAGGGCCATAAAATGATGTATGTAGTCATGCATGTTCTAGGCATCGGGACACACCCTGGCTACCAGAGAATATCACTTGTTAGAAAGGCCGAGAAATTTCCAAGCCGGACACCAAGTTGCTACTTTTCTTGAACAGATGGAAAAGAGCCCCAGCTTTGGCACAGCACTAAGAAGAAGTTAGTGGGCGATAGCTTTTGACTGGTTGGTTGGGGTGCCGGCAGTTAATTCTCCATTTCTCCATGACTTCATTCTCTAAAGTTCCAAGGTAGCTCACCCAATTGCTCCCGCCCCAGTCGGTCGTGGTATCGTCATCTCGACCGCATTTCATTTCTTCACCCTACAAAAGGAATATCGCTGGTTATTCCGCTTAGCTCCATATATTTGCCTTTCGATGAGTTCGTTAGTGAGGAGCCTGTGATTTTTTCTATTGCTTCTCGCCCGTTCCAAAGCCCGGTCAACCCCCTCCATACCGCCCCTCTTCTTGGGCCCTTTCCCCGACAGCTCCCCGCGTAGACAAGAGTCAAAACGAAGAGGTTAGTAGAAAGTGCCATTGGGGAAGTAGAAACCTGCTCTTGTCTTCTGCGCCAATATTTACTACGGCTCTCTCTTGATTATCTCCTTTTTGTTACTAAAACCCCACATGAGAAGCCTTTTCCCCAGCTTTTTCTCCGTCAACCCGCTAATACTGAGTTTCATTCCACGCTAGATTACCTTGACATCTCCCTCGAATTCCATTCCATTCATACTAAAGGTCTTCGCGTTCTCGGGATCTCCCCAGCCTTCGCCTTTGTTTGTGATTACCTAGCCGTTCCGCCAAAATGCCCAACGTCGAGAACCCTTCGCAGAACGAATCGAGACTTCTTCTCGTTTCAAACAGATTACCAATTACGATAAAGCGCTCCGAAGATGGCAAATATGACTTCTCCATGTCTTCCGGAGGTCTTGTCAGTGGTCTAAGTGGTCTGTCCAAAACCACAACTTTCCAATGGTACGGCTGGCCCGGGTTGGAGGTTCCGGAAGAGGAGATACCTATTGTGACGGACAGATTGAAGGATGAGTACGGGGCTGTCCCGGTGTTTATCGATGATGAGCTCGCAGACCGACACTATAATGGATTTTCCAGTCAGTACCCCGTATTGTATGGAAGCGAGACTCTTGCGCTGACCAGATTGTTCTGTCCAATAGACTCGATTCTCTGGCCCTTGTTCCATTATCACCCTGGTGAGATTACATTTGACGAGTCTGCCTGGGAGGCATACAAGGATGCAAACCGCCTGTTCGCGCAGGCTGTCGCGAAGGAAGTACAGGACGGCGACTTGATCTGGGTCCACGACTACCATTTGATGCTCCTTCCAGAGATGCTCCGAGAAGAAATCGGAAACGCCAAGAAAAACATCAAAATCGGCTTCTTCCTTCATACCCCGTTCCCCAGCAGTGAAATATACCGGATTCTACCCGTACGAAATGAGCTACTGCGCGGACTTCTCCACTGCGATCTCATTGGATTCCATACCTATGACTACACTAGGCACTTCCTGAGCGCTTGCTCAAGATTACTGTGAGTGTGCGCTCTTGTCAAATAATGGCAGAACACGTTGGCTAACGCCGTCTTTCTAGGGGACTACCGACCACACCTAATGGAATTGAATTCCAAGGCCGCATAATCGCTTGCGGCGCTTTCCCAATTGGTATCGATCCGGAGAAGTTCAAGGAAGGGTTGAAGAAGGAAAAGGTCCAGAAACGAATTGCCATGTTAGAGCAAAAGTTCCAAGGCGTCAAACTTATGGTTGGGGTTGATCGATTGGATTACATTAAGGGTGTCCCTCAAAAACTTCATGCGCTCGAGGTCTTCCTTAGCGATCATCCAGAATGGGTTGGAAAGGTAGTTTTGGTGCAGGTCGCTGTTCCCAGCCGGCAAGACGTCGAGGAATATCAGAACTTGAGAGCAGTCGTTAATGAACTCGTCGGTCGAATCAACGGGAAATTCGGTGAGTGTGGCTGCATCTCTACAGCTAAAACTTATGACTGACAAGAGGCCAGGCACTGTCGAATTCATGCCAATTCATTTTCTTCACAAGTCAGTAAACTTCGATGAATTGATCGCACTATACGCTGTCTCCGATGCGTGCATCGTCTCCTCTACTCGTGATGGCATGAATCTCGTGTCCTACGAATATATCGCTACGCAGGAGAAGCGACACGGATCTATGGTTCTCTCTGAATTTGCTGGCGCCGCGCAAAGTCTCAACGGAAGCATTATCGTTAACCCTTGGAATACCGAAGAACTCGCTGCGGCCTACCACGAAGCCGTGACAATGAGCGATGAGCAGCGAGCGCTGAACTTCTCAAAGCTGGACAAATATGTCAACAAGTATACAAGGTATGTTTGAGTGTGATCTAAAACTGAAATTTTATTAACACTCTTGCAGCGCCTTCTGGGGCCAATCGTTCGTCACGGAATTGAAGAGAATCTCAGCCCAAGGAGCGCGGAAACCAGCCACAAAAGATACTTCTGAAAATGGTGAAGCGCCGGCCGGACAAGAAAGCACATCGTGATGAATACTTCCCTAGGGAATCCGCTCCGATACGGTCCAGCAACCAAGGTCCACTTCAGGCGGTCGATGGATGGATGCGAAACGCAATAACAGGCCATCTATTCGCCTGATTCGAGCCGAGCCTTCCAGCCCCATCTCTCGCTCATCAACTTACTTTTGAGATCACTCTACTCTATCTTTACTTATGTACGAGTAATCCAGATAAGAAGGCGTTTGGGGTCATGCATATGAGGTAGACTCCTGGCTTCTACCTGGTGAGTCAAGGGGTTTTAACTGATGTATTTAATGACTTGATAAATTTAATCTCAGTATAGAGCTGTTGCTATTCACAAGCCTAGTCGTCACTGTCAGCACGGTTCGGCAGTAGGATTGGTACCTCCGATTACGTCAGGGTGGTTAAGTCAGATACCCAGGGTAGTTATAGTTCTGCTCCAGATTGGTACATAACTAGTATGTATGATGCAAACAGTGCAAACTACGCCAAGAAAAAATCCCGAGAGCATTTGCAAGACTCATGGGAGACCTTGGGAACGAGACAACCATTACATTTGCCATTACATTTGAGTCTCTTTTCCTCGGAAACACAACTGTTAGTTTCAGTCACCTGGTCAAAATCTTTCCTGTACTCGGCCTACAGTCTTAATTACCAGACCCTCCCCGAGCGCGGGGCCGCTACTCGAAATTCTTAGGTTGACTGAGTGATTCAGCTTCGGCTCCTTCTCACCGCGAAGGACTTCAAGACTCTCCGAAATATTTCATTGGCTTTGTACCTAAGCACAAGAATCAAAATGTCACCCCGACTTTTCTTGCGGGCGATGCAGCCCTTGCGATCCTCGACTATCCGGCCGACATCGATTCTACCAACACAATTACCATCCGCTGTCGCATCGCGCCGTCTGCTCTCTTCCACCCCGTTCACACAGCAAGAAGAATTACAGGAATCAAATGCTACTACATCCGCCGCTCTTCCACCGTCCCTCCGCAAATATCCCTACACCCTCAAGAGCGGTACTGTCGTCTCAGTCGGCCGCATGGAGCGCACTGTCACCGTTGAACACCGCCACACGATCTGGGACAGTTATATCCGCAAGAACTACCCCAAGATTACCAGATTCCTCGTTTCGGACCCTCAGAATTCCCTCCGCGAAGGCGATGTGATCGAGTTCTCCTCCGGAGCTCCAAAGAGCCGCCATGTGCGACATGTTGTCGAGCGTATCATTGCGCCCTTCGGCGACGCGATCGAGGACAGGCCAGCTGTTTTGACTCGAGAGGAGAGGGACACTATTCGTGCCGAGAAGAGAGCGGAGAAGGCTGCACGGAGGGAGCAAAGGAGGTTGGAGAGCGGTGCTACGCCGTCAGACGGTGTCCACGGACAGGACCATGTTGGACGTATTCGGCGGTTAGTTTTGGAGAGAACTGCGGATGCTTAGGTTTGAGCGGGCGACAAAACTGTATTATATGTCTTATTTTCTACATAGTATTTATATGTACGGATCATTAGAATATCCAATGTAAAGGTAGTGGAAACAATGTCTCATGATCTTTTCGGTGCAGATAACAAAAATGTTGTGGAATTTGGGGATGTCCATTGCTTTTGCTTCCATCTATGTACGGATAACCCGTCTATGAACAAGCACTTTATATAGTGGAGACCCATTGATTTCACATCTCACAAAGCTATTGAAGCTGAAAGGATAAAATACATAGCACATATGTCACAGACATAGTCGTCTGCTTATTTTGAGATAGAGCATAAGCAAAGCCAACTGAACCACAATTCGTAGGAACTTGTTTTGGGCTGGGCGAAGAAATGGGAGAGTCGGTGCATGCGCCAAGGCCGAACTTTTGGGTCGTAAGTGAAGTCACCCCAGCAGCGCTTGTTTACTCAGGCACCGCATCCTCCATCTCCCCGCCCTCACTCCGGTTTATCTACCGATTCGATCGCCTGAAAGCGATCTTTCCATCTGTCATAATCCGAGGGCCTCCGATTTTTTACGAAGACCAAGACGCAACTTTTCCGCTTTGTCTTCGGGTGCATGCTATTGCGTGGGCGCTCAGAGTTCTAATCCCCTTTGCGCACTCCGCCTGTGTGCACAAAGATCTGCAATCTCCGGCAAGCCCAAGGTTTGTGAACCCCATTAAGACCCATCGGCTTTCCGTTGTTGGACAGATCCCTCATCAGCGGAATTCTCCCCAGCTTATGATATACGCCTTGCCGTGTATTCCACGACTATTCTCTCGCTTCTCGCTTCGATCGACCGCTGATACCCTCGCCTTTTGCTAACCGTTTACACCTTCCCCAGCGAACCATACATAAACCATCACAATGGCTGATGGAGAGGAGGACTTCTCCTCTTTGCCGTGGCCTGACCGGTTCTCACACAAGGTTCGCTACCTCCTACACAACTGATTCCCCGCTACCGTGTGTGTACGGACATTGACATGCCCCCCGGAATATAGAACTGGAAAGTCCGAAAAGGTGGTTATGAAGACGCCAAACAACAATTCGAGAAGACCGGCGATGAATCAGACCCCATTTTCACACCATTTCTACAAGACCCTGGCCTCTGGAAGGGCGCAGTTACGGACTCGAACGTCGCCGCACAACAAGATGGGTTAGCGTCATATTGTGCGTTTCTGAAATTCGGTGGCCCTGCTGCTTGTGCGAGGTACTTCATCCTACTTATTACTGGGCTACACTGGAGTTCCTTGGGGATAGCTGGCTGACTTGCGTGTAGATCTCGAGGAGCAACCATCGCCGGTATCGCTGAGAAAGGTCTGCCATCAACGAGACCTGCAGCAAAGGCTAGCGCGATTGAAGCGCTCCTCTCATGTGTTGAAATGGATAAGCCAGACCCTGTCATCGAAGAGATTCTACCTGTGCTGTCACACAAAGTGCCAAAAGTCATCGCTGCTACGCTTAACGGGTTGACCGCCATTTACCACAATTTTGGGTGCAAGATCGTCGATCCCAAGCCCGTACTGAAAGTTCTACCGAAGGTCTTTGGACACGCCGATAAAAATGTTCGTGCGGAAGCGCAGAATCTCACAGTGGAATTGTACCGATGGCTCAAGGAAGCGATGAAACCTGTCTTCTGGGGAGAATTGAAACCTGTTCAACAACAAGATCTGGAAAAGCTGTTCGAGGCAGTTAAGCAAGAGCCGGCTCCGAAGCAGGAGAGGCTAACATACACACAGCAAATGGAGGCCGAAGCTGGCGTAGGCGGTGGTGCCGACGGTGGTGAGGGCGACGGGGGAGAGGAAGATTATGGAGATGACGACGCTGGTGAGGTCGATGCTTTTGATCTTACAGAAGCCGTTGATATCTTCCCCAAAATACCCAAAGACTTCTCCGAGCAGTTGGCGTCATCGAAGTGGAAGGATAGGAAGGAAGCCTTGGATGCTCTATATACGGCACTGAACGTTCCCAAGATCAAGGATGGTCCGTTTGACGAGATTGTTCGTGGCTTAGCCAAGAGCATGAAAGACGCAAATGTTGCGGTTGTGACCGTTGCAGCAAACTGCATCGATCTATTGGCCAAGGGTATCCGAAGCGCATTTGTCAAACATCGTTCTACTGTCATGTCACCAATCATGGAACGCCTCAAAGAGAAGAAACAGACTGTTGCGGATGCCCTGGGACAAGCTTTGGATGCGGTCTTCATTGCGACTAGTTTGACTGATTGCTTGGAAGAAATACTGGAGTTTGTCAAGCACAAAAATCCCCAGGTGAAGCAGGAGACAGTCAAGTTCTTGATCCGCTGTCTCCGAACGACTAGAGAAGTCCCGTCAAAACCGGAAATCAAGTCGATAGCAGATGCGGCAACTAAGCTTCTTACCGACTCCGTCGAGGTTAACCGCGCAGGAGGTGCGGAGATCCTTGGTACGCTGATGAAGATCATGGGTGAGCGCGCGATGAC
The DNA here is from genome assembly GCA_023627405.1 of Penicillium sp. S1316. Lineage (NCBI taxonomy): Eukaryota > Fungi > Ascomycota > Eurotiomycetes > Eurotiales > Aspergillaceae > Penicillium > Penicillium sp. S1316. The sequence goes on from JAMAHF010000090.1 coordinate 137,033, forward strand.
TCCTTTCCTAGACGGATTGGATGATATACGCAAGACGAAGATAAAGGAGTACTACGAGACAGCAGAGGTCAAGGCAAAGGATAGACCGAAGCCTATTGTTGGCCCACCGAAAACGGCAGCCGCACCTGCCGCGAAGAAGGCCGTTGGTACCAAGAAGCCACTAGGACTCAAGAAGCCAGCCGCAGCTCCTGCACCTCCGGCGGAAGTTCCAGTGCCTACTGCTTCCCCATCAAAACCCGCGACAAGGTCAATTCCCTCAAAGCTGGGTGGACTGTCGAAACCTGGTGGTGGGCTCCCGACTCCTGGTGGAGCGCTGAAGAAGAAGCTCGGTGGACCAGGAGGTCTAGCATCACCACAAAGACGAGTCATCTCGCCACCATCTGAGGAACAACCGCAGCAACCGCCAGTCTCTAAGTTCGGGATGGGACGAGGGCTTGCAGGGCGGCCGATCGCTAAGCCATCACCTCCAAGTGAGCCGGCGCCGGCGCCAGCAGCTCCTGCTCTAACCGGAATCGCTGCTATCGAACGTGCTGAACTCGATGAACTTCGGCTCGAAAAGGAACGCTTTATTCGGATGATCGAAGACTTGAAGTCTGAAAGAACGAGGTTGAACTCACAAGTAATCGAGCTTCAGAACCAGAATGCACAGCTCATCGAAGATCATACAAGGGACGTGCTGAGCGTCAAGGCCAAAGAAACGCAGCTTGTTCGGGCACGGAGTGACGCAGAAGCTGCCGAACAAAACGTTCAGAAACAGCAGCGGGAGATTGAGCGTCTCAAGCGTGAGCTTTCAAGGGCTCTTCGATCTGGAGCTATGAACTCTCCCACTGGTATGCCTGACCAGTTCGGCATGCCGATTCCTGACCCAGCTTCCATCTTTCAGGAACCAAGCAATGGCCATTCACCGTTGCCCCGAACTGGTCTTCATATGGGTGCCCGATTCGATTCACGGCCGCGAAGCTATGCCTCTGCTAGCCCCAGCGAGGAGAAAGAAAATGGTCTTGAGTCACCAGGGCTTAACCGACGCAAATTTAGTCCTACGTTTGGAACAGCCTACTCAGGAATTGCCAGCCCGACCCGGTCGTCAATGCTCGGATCGGGCAGTGCTTCAGGCGAAGAACATTCGACCAGAAGCGCAGAGCCAGCGGAGAACTGGAAGAGAGCCGCGGAAGTCACAAGCCAACTTAAGGCACGAATCGAACAGATGAAGGTAGGCCCATCCCTACAATCTAAAACCCGACCGAATCTTTTGTAGTACAATCGAGACTAATCCAGATTTTAGGCCCGACAAGGACTTACACGACCACCCGCACAACGTTAACGATTGAATGAATCCCCCCACTGGCCCCTGATCTCCCCTTTACCTCTACATCATTTTCGCTCGCCTTAGTGCTGTAGCCCCGTCCTTTCCCAGTTTACCCTAATGAACTTGTACGGTTAGAGCCTAAGATTTTCTTCGCTTCGACTTTTTTGTATTAACGGGTCTGGTTTTCGTTTCTGCTTTTATTCACCATGCGTGGGCATTGTTCGGTTGTTGCTTTTTCTTAGGCTTGACAGTGTACACAAAAGACTGGGTGATTCTCACGGGGATCCTTTTCATCATCTCTGGTTTGCATAACGGTTGGGTTTTGTTTTGTTCTTCCTAGGTTTCCTTAGTTATTACCCCTACCTTCTATCATTGCATGCCTTACCTATCCTTCTCGGCTGAAGAGCAGTGCCTAGACGCTTGGTACAACCAAGAGTATGTTGCTCCTTCCTTCTAAAGGCCACTTGGTCCTGCATCGCAGCTTCCTAGTGTGTGCCCATGCTACTGCTACTTGAAAGGCAGGCGCGACTGGCCAAGACCGATTGCTCTTTCCAATGTTGAGCGGGCTTCCACCGCACCTTCCGGTTTGGTTGCAAGATTCGCCGACGAACCCGTAAGGCAAACGCCTGTCGAATGCGAATGAAGATTCAGTCACGCGCCCAGCAGGCGGCGCAGAAAGAGCGATTTAGTGATATGGTCTCACGCCTATTTGCTTTAGAGCTCGATTCGATGCACTCGCGGAGTTCCTAGTACTATCTAGAACTGCCGAGTAGATGCACCGACTTGTGCTGGAGGTCACTGCCTGTTGCTTCGAGGAATTGGAAGTCCAAGTACAGAGCCATACTTGTATGTATGCAAATGGCTCAGGCTAACAATGAGGTGATCGTTTCTTCGCTTTGAGTGGCTCAAGGGACATTGGGGAATCGGACTCTACGTTCGAGGCGGACAGCGGGCACAACTCATGAATGCTTCGGTTACAAAGGGTTACAAGGGGGTAGTAGGTGAGGTTTGAAATGCATTCATGGGTATCTGCAGCGCAACTAAAATAGAGAAAAGAAACACAAGGTGGGTGGACCATCAAGATAGAATGGGATTGATTTTTCGGGATAGGGTGCCAAAAAAAGTCTTGTTCTTGTTTCACCCATCATCACTAAATGCTAAGTCAAACAGCGAAGAAGTCCCTGGAACACCATTCTCCAGTCAATTGATCCCAGTTTTTTTGACCTAATTGAACAATGCCTATTTTTGCTTTTGAAGAGCCCAAGACCCGAGGGTATCCGTCATTATCGTGCAAGAGAGTAAGCTAAGCGGGGTATGCTTAGACACGGATGGCGGCCTCAGCAGCCTTGCGCTTCTTCTCCTGGCGGGCAACGGCCTTGGCGCCCATGATACCACCACCCCAGTGGCGGCGGGACTCCTCGTACTTGTCGCCGTAGCCCTCCTTGATGGCGGAGAGGAGTTTGGCAAACTCGGACTTGTCCTCGGAGCGGACCTCGGTGAGAGCGAGGACAGCAGCGGTCTGGTTCTAGTTAGTATCGAATGCCGTCGCCAAGACAAAATAGAAACTGACCTTCTTGTGGACGACGGTACCGAGACGAGCCTTGCCCTTGACGATGGCGTAAGGGACACCCATCTTGCGGCAGAGAGCGGGGAGGAAGACAACCAGCTCAATGGGGTCGACGTCGTGAGCAATCAGGACGAGAGAAGCCTTCTTGTTCTCAACGAGGCCAACGACGTGGTTGAGACCGTACTTGACATTGTAGGGCTTCTTGCTGACATCTTCCTTCTTCTTGCCCTCAGCGACAGCGGTGGCCTCGGCGTGAAGACGGTCCTTCTTCTCGACCTTGGTCTCGGGGCGGTACTTGTTGAGGAACTTGAAGGTCTGGGCAGCGGTGTTGCGGTCCAGGGTGCTCTGGAACTGGGCGATGGAAGGAGGAACCTTGAGGCGGAGGTTCAGGACCTTCTTCTGGCGCTGGAGACGGACATACTCGGGCCACTTGACGAAGCGACCGAGGTTGCGCTTGGGCTGGATGTCCTGGCCAATACCGAAGTTACGGGGGCGGCGCTCGATGAGGGGGTTCTGAGGATCCATTAGTACAAAACCCCCGGCCGAAGCAATCTTGGGATTAGAACATACCTTGGGGCCCTTCTTGCTAGAACCAGCCTTGCCCTGGGGGTAAGGGAGGGGAGCGGCCTTCTTTCCGGACTTGGGAGGCTGTCATTGAGAAAAGAAGATCAGCATACGTCCACCAATGCTGCATCTTCCTTGAACTCTAGAGAGGACACAGGCCTAGTCTTTCGACTCGACCTGCGACTCCAGCCAAATCATCACCGACGCTCGCATCCTCAAGAGAGAAATTGTGCGATCGATGGAAATCGCTCCGAAAAGCTTTGCGAGAACGCAGTGAAAAATTGTCTCACGACATTATCGCGAAGTTTATCGAGAGCTGTATTCGACTGACGAGAAGCCAAACTGATATGCTAAGTGCTTACCATTGTTGTCGACTGTGATCCGCGGTGTGCTGGTTGACGGGATTGACGGAGAGAGGAAGAAGGAAAAAAGGACCAGACGATTCGAGCTGCAAGAGAAAAGGCCGCCGTCGCTTTCGTGGGCCGCGCTAGTGCGGAAAAACAAGCGAGCCCGCTCCGGACCCCACCCCCACGTGATGTAGGGCTCAGCCCCCTACCAACCGCATTGCGAAGTATAAAGTAAAGAAGGTGACTTGTAAAGGGATGGTCACGTTGATGGGATATGGAATGGTTCCTGAATCTGCTCAAATACGTTTTCAAAGAGATATTTCAATATGAAAACCTATTCTGCATAAACGCCGTGCCATAAAAGTAGAATACCTAACCTCCTAACGCCACTCTATGCGTGCATAGATTCCTAAATCTCATACGTAGCCAAATAGCAATCGCAAAAAAGCGCACATCTCGTGTAGGAGATCATCGCCATGCAGCAAGACCCGATAAGCCGCCTCTACCTACACCTGAACTTGCCGCCTGTATAGCCTTCTTCTTTCCCAGATTCCCTTCCTGACTCTGTACCCCGCCAACAATCTTCTCGATATTCGTCTCAACTACCACTCCACCGACAATCATCTCACTGAGCACGGCGTGCATAGTCTCAAAGCCGAAGATGAGATCCAGTTCGCACACATTTTCGAAGATGCGGTCGAGTGCCTCCACGAAGACCTGGATGAGATCGATGAGCGCAAGGGGTGACTCGGTTGATGTGGAGATCATAATGAAAGAGAGAGTCGCGTATGTACGGTAAGTGATCTGGGCTGGCGCATCGGAGGGCCCATTTGCGTTGGCGCTGGCTCCGCGAGCGAGGAGCGGAGGTAGAGGGAGGAAGTTGCAGGCTGTTGGGGGTCGTTGGGAGACGAGATCGTAGATCTGTGTGATGAGGGTTTGCTTGGTTTGAGTATCCTGGAGTATATCCAGTTAGCTTCAGCTAGGGAGTATGTCTGGTGGTCCGCTTCAACTTACGATTTGGGTGTAGAATTTCGTCAATCGGGCCTGCCCGTTGTTGTTGAAGACGAGTACCGCGTTGATCATTTTGAGAAAGTGGTACTCCACTTAAGACCTTAGGAGCGTAGATATTTGGAATAAGTGGTAATATATATGCGAATATAGTGCTTGTACAGGTCGCCGAAGAGAAAACGTGGGGGACTGTAGGGAAGTTGAAGATGACGATTGCTGTGATTGCGGCCTCCGACGGAGCTTATCGCGGGGATCTCGGAAATGTTGCCGACTACGGTTTAATCTGGCGGTCTCGGTAAACATGCCTATCCAAGGCAAACCCAGAGAAGCTTCTCTGGCGCATCCAGACCATCATCTGTTTCTACCCGGACACGCGCATCCATTTCGCCATGCGATCTCCATTATACATATGTCGCGCCTGTCGACAAAGGCTCTCCCCACGCCTAGCACCCCGAACAATTACCACCACTGCCACAGCTACGACCAATTCCCTTCCAACCAAAAAAATCCCTCCACTCCGCGACTTGGGCCCGAACCACATCTCGTACTACTGGGACACGGAAATCCCCAGCGCACCACAATTAAACTACGCAGACAAGCTCTTCGCACCATCTCGACATTCGCCGATAAAGTTATGGTCGGCATCCAAGTTCCGAACAACGCCTATCTCCTCGACGGAGCCCGAAGTCGCGTTCTTGGGCCGCTCGAATGTCGGGAAAAGCTCGCTTCTTAATGCGATCATGGGCAAGGAGATATGCTGGACGTCTTCGAGACCTGGGAAAACCAGAGAAATGAATGCTTTTGGGATTGGAGGGACGAAGGGCGGCGAGTCAAAGATCGTGCTGCTCGACATGCCGGGCTATGGCAAGGCGAGTCGGCCGGAATGGGGGGTTGAGATTATGAAATATCTCCAGGGGAGGAAGCAGTGAGTACCACAGCCCAGTGATTACTGCTCTGATGGAGCCCTTGGCTCTGTATAAATGTCGCTAACTATATGGGCGACTTCTCTAGACTCCGGCGCGCATTCCTCCTAATCGATAGCGAGCATGGCATCAAGCGAACAGACAGCGACATCCTCAATCTATTCCGACAATACGCAATCCCCCACCAGGTGATCCTATCAAAAGTTGACAAACTCTTGGTTAGAAGCCAACCGAAGCCGACAAGCGTTCCAGCGGCCAAGAAGCTTGTCGAGCTGAAAGCTACACTGGAGAGCCTGAAACCCGTTGTTCAACCCGTGGGCCGCAACGACGGCCCCGGTGCCCTGGGGGAGTTGTTGACATGCAGCTCGCAGGTACGGATCGGTCCGACGCGATTCCTGGGTGTCAGCGCTGTTCGATGGGCTATTTTGTCTGCTGCTGGATTGGATGGTACTGTGGAGGCGAGGGCTGAAATAATGTCCTTGGAGGGTTAGCTTTTAGCTCCATTGCGCCTCCTTGATGGTGGATCTAAATGACAAGTACGAGCCAACAACATCGCGGTTGTTCTAGTTGTGAGAGACCTCGCATAGCCTATCGGCAGCTCTGGTGCGATATCATCCCCCACACTCGCTGATCTTTGTGTCAAACCCTGGAAGTATACTGTCAGCTTGAGCGCCGCTGAGACCATTCATGGCAACTCTTTTTTTATTTTTGGAAACCATCGCCTACGAGCGTAACGCCCAGTCTACATACGGAACACCAAGCAGTGATGCCTGGCAGCAGGATACTCAACGATACGGCTTTGGCTTTCACAGCGTGATGAATGCACAGGACATATATTATCTCTATAAACCATCGATCCAGAGCAAAGGAGCCGAGTCCAAGTTTTTCGAGCCGCGCTCTGAAACGCCACATACCAAGAATATGCGGAAAAGATATTCAACCACCCATATGGGTCATGACATGATGGGTGTACAACTGCTATAAACATAAGATTTAGACACAATAAAGAAATGTGTTTCTGCTGAATACCAAGACGCCTGTCCGTCATAAACCGCAGTTTGAGGGATGCTGCTAACCACGCTATGCAAAGCCTTGCAATGTAAATCATTCCGTGAGGGTATCGTAAAATAGTGCTGGGGTCGAAGATGTCAAATAGTGAAGGTTGATAAGAGGTTCTTTAGGGAAGAATAGCCGAAGGGACACAGCTGCTTGTTGTATGGTGACGGGGAAACTGGTAACCAATGTAAGAGGGCCCTGCCAGCGGGTCGTAACACAGAAAGTGGGCTCGCTGCTTTAATAATATGTATCTATGCGTCGGAAAGATCATAATCCTCGTCAGTGTCGCTGACTTCCTGGCCCGATCGGTTAACGACAATGCGTCTGCCGAGTTGATCATCTGGGACACCATCGCGAGAGGCGCCAAAGTCAAGAACCTGATAAGATACATTAGACTGGAATGTGGGAAGATCATAAGACGGATGGGTACTCACTTCGATGTAGGTCATGCCATCACGTTGCACAGCAGCAACACATCGACGATCATTGAACTTAACTTGCCATACCCCTCCAAGATTTGTGAGGAGATCCCGGACACATTCTCCGGTTCGCACGTCCCACATCTTCAGTGTGCGATCAGAGCCTGATATCACTTTCTGGCCATCGTGCTGGAAACAGGTGATTGCACCTGTGTGAGCGCTCAACGTGCTCTTGCATTGCCCAGTTTCAGGATCCCAGATCCGGAGGGTAGAGTCTGCAGCAGCTGAGACGAGACGATCGCATTTCAGGTCTAGAAGTCCAACAAGTGACGTATGGCCTTCCAAATTGTACAAGATGGAGCCAGTTTCAAGAGACCAAACTTTCACCATGTTATCCATTGATCCGCTGATACAACGATTTCGTTTGTGGTCGAGAACCACGCTATACACTTTGAGTGAGTGCCCTGAGAGTCGGTGCAAGGTTTCTCCCGTGGATATTTTCCAAACTCGCACGGTACAATCATAGCTTCCGCTGACCAGAGTATCTCCATGGGCCGCAATTGCACGGACAGAATGCTGGTGTCCAGTAAGGACACGGACAAAATACGGGCAATCAGTGTCGTCAACATGGGGACCACTCTGGTAGTAGCCGGGGTCGCCTGGTTTAGGAAGCTTCCACACCCTTAGATTGGAATCTCGTGACCCGGTAATGATCAATGGTTCCTTTGGCATCATCTCGGGGGTCCCATCCGACTTCTTCCCAACTTCAACTGGAAGCACGATTTGTAGGCAACGAACAGTGGAGGTGTGACCATGAAAGATCTGAGTACATCTTTTTCTTTCGATGTCCCAAACACGGACAGACCTATCGGTTGACCCTGAAACGAGAGTGTTGCCATAGTACTCGAGAGCCCAGACCCCACCTTCATGACCTTCAAGAGTCGCCTCTAGAACACCAGTCTTTGTGTCATAAACGTTGATGTTGGTGTCGTCGCTACCGGTCAATATCTTGTCAGTATCGAACTGAAGACACGTGACTACATGACGGTCGTGCGCCCGGAAAGCAAGGTGCCTTGGCTTGACTCCTGGTTTCATCCAGCCCTTACGGATCGAGTGATGCCGCTGATACAACGATTTGTAAAGGTGTAGTCCCCGAAGAGACGGAAGGCCGATGTCCGGATATGGGACGGCAGCAGCGGCGGCATTGGCAGCAGCATATGGGCCCTCCGTGAGCGACACCTCCTTCTTCCAGTCAGAAGAGTCAGACTGATCGGTGCCACTAGATGAGATCTTGCGCTTGGAGAATTTTCTGCTAGAAGCACGGGAACAGGCCTTCCTTTTCGGTCGACGATTGAGAGACGACGGCCGGTCGCTTGGGCCAGCCAGCGGTGATGTAGTAGGACCAGATTCTGGATCTAGTTTGATAAAGGTCGACATACTGAGATCTCTTTCGTAGTCTTCGATCCCGTTTGGAAACTGCCAACCCCAGCCTTCTCTGATTGCCCGTTGCAGCTCCCCATCTGGAAGAACAAAACCATCCCCGTCAAAGAGTTCTTTCCAGGATTTCTCGTCAGAATTGATGATATGTCTCCACTTCTTCGAAACTTGAGCAGCACGGCACATAGTTTGTGAGTCGAAAAATTTGACGATGTTCAGGCTTAATTCAAGGGGAAGGAGCGTGAGGAAGTCGCATTTGAGAGCCGGATTGACAACGTCGGCGACAAAGTGTAGAGTGGGCTTCGGGCAACGTTTGAGAAGCTGGTACATTATGTACGTCTTCATTTCTTCCGGCACCGAGTCAAAAAAGTCCACGACATTCGGCACATCCATTAAAGAAGAAGCGCGGGGAATATTCGGGTTTGAGGGAAGAGCACCGGCAATGGAACCGGCAATCAACGGAGCCGGGGCACTCAAGATCCTCTTGCAGGAGAGATCATTGGATCGAGTTTCATTATGTTCAAGGCTGGAGTCAGTCTCATCCTCAGGATCGTCTGCAGAGTCGAACGAAGATTCGGCGTGAAGGGCATTCATGGCCGCCACCGGCGATAGACTTGGACTAGGTAGGCACATATCTTGTGCAACAACATTATCAATGAGTGTTAACTGTGAAGCCGAATCTATGGGCCGATGCTGCGAGAAGCTATCTCCAACGTATTCGGTGTCCTGACTTGTAACAGCTGCTCTCAATTCTTGTTCTGTAGATGCGTTATCCTCCTCCTGCGATAGTGATTGTGTAGTTTGCGGCTCCGATGCCCGCCCGGAGTGTCTGCTCCGCTCAGAAACGATCGTTTTCGTACGTGATGGCTCCTTTCTTGCATGGAGAACCGATAAGCCCCCCTGGGACTCAACTTCAGATGACAGCGGAGATCGAAGCAAGGTCTCTTTTCTGGGAAAATTGGAGCTGTGAATCCTTCTTCTCGACGCAATACTATCGCGAGAGCTGAAACTGTTGCCCTCAGTCTCCGGGGTCGCCAATCCAGCGACCCTGGGTGTTGAGCCATGCGAGCGGAATGGACGGGCAAGAGGTTCTGAGGGGACCCTGTTCGAGTGCGTTTTTAAGCTACCCTGATGTGTTTCCGTGATTGATAAGGGTCGACGCTTTGCACTCGTCGGGAATGGAGACGGATGGGTCGAAACTCTGGACGTGGGAATCCGAAGGGGCGGCTGGTCCTCAGATGTGAATGAGGTTACTGATCGAACCACACCGTTAGAAGCTTTTAATGCATCGTTCTTCTCAGTCAACTAGAATAAAATTATCAGCTGTAAAATCCTTGTTTATTGCCTTGCGGGGGCAAAAGTGCTGTCTCTCCTACCTCTTCGATAGTACCCGCGGTATCATCAGGTTCGCTGAAGACCACCGACCTTCCACCAAGCTCGAATTTTATATTTCTCAATGCCGAGGGCGTAGAGGAGGATGCCAGAGGGTACAGTTTAGGGTCCAGCTCCTGGATCGCACGCGGTGGTTTGATCAATAAAGGAGGAAACGTCGTGGTGGTAGTCGTGGTTGTGGTTACTACTGTAGTCCGCGTCGCAGGGGCGAACGAAAATTGACCGATAGAGCTCGAGGTGGCCCCAGGGAGAAGCCCGTTACTGCTCTCATTATCGTCCATCATGTGGGTTGTAGAGTTGGTCAGGCTCGGCAAAACTCCCGAAGCCGCAGACGCGTCGTGATGGGTGATAGGCACGGGTTGGAGGCTTCGGCCGTATTTGTGCTCGGTTTTATCTCAGCCGAGTAATAAACGGTCATAAAGGAAGATTTGAAAGTCCCACATTGAGAGTTCGAGAAGAAAGATATGACTCTAACGAAGTTATCGGCATTGCGATCAATTTTGAAGCCACAA